>JAAAKL020000533.1:0-40614 GCA_010016065.2 Carybdea cf. marsupialis auct. non (Linnaeus, 1758)
CACAACGTGCCAGAAAGAAGGGAAGTTATTTCTAAGGAAGCGGATGCCCATGATGTTAGGAACTTTTATGCAAGCAAGAATGAAATCCGTGTCTGATGACGTTAGTTACACGACTTTGTGTAGTACAACAATTTATCTTTGCATTAGTTTTTCTTGCTCCCTTCCTCCCTCGTAGGATTTTCTAGCCCTCTGCTATGCACAATTCAGCTAAAAGGAAAATCTAGTAGCTATCCGAGGAAAAGCAAGGACAAAAGCCATTCTGATTTAAGCATGCATGTACTTATCTGAACTTTTATGAGGACTAATTTCTTTGAAGCATTTATGTAGAAAATGAGGAAACTGTTAAGGGGGGAACCCTTACCGGGTTTAGGGTGTCAATGGTTGCGAAAGCAACTTTAAAAAGTTGATTGCTATTTACTAGGAAACTTTACAAAACTAAGTGTGGTCTGCTTTAAGGACATGGAGAGAGAATGCTGCTTTAAGGACATAGAGAGTTACGCACTCAGTGATAAATGGTTTTTAGGCAAGGAAAACAACTTTGATGAAGCGGAACAAAAGGTATTGTAGCTAGATGGTAGTTTACTTTTGAGTACATCAGATGCCTGTCAAAGACATTGAAAGAGATTGTTTATCAATCAGCCTCGAAATAGACATGAATTCTTCTTTTACCAAAAGTTAAGCAATAGAGCATTAGTAAGTCCCATTTCAAGAGGCTTCCACTCCTAACTTGACAATATTATTTCGTTTGGCTTTTCAGTTAACATGCTTTTGGATCTTTAATAGTTGCTCATTGATACGTTGTCAACACTTGGGTTTCCCTGTATTATGCAGACTTATCTTAAAGCAAAAGTAGTTTATGATAAAATGCACGATTTGCAATAGGGTCAGACCTTTACTTTTCGCAAGGACGCCTATAGAACTTGATGCTTAGAATGTGGATCACAACATCATCACTCTCGGTGGGAATGGGATGCTTTATGGAATGGATGTGCTAAAAGCACCTCACTATCTACGATGTATTAACTGTCACTTAAAATCTGCCTACTCAATATCAAAGAAACTGCTTTCAGCAGAAATATTGAAACCAACTGGTATAAAGTGCACACAGAGTACTGCATTGAGTTCTGTTGTGTTATCAAAATCATTATCAAAGTTGATTGTGTATACCGATTTCTGCGTCTAGCTTAAAGATTCTTTGCTGGATCCCTTCCAAATGAATACTCCCTGCTTGTAGTAACAGAACTGAGTTAACCTTGAACAAATAAAGTCGTGATTTTTGCCCATCAATGCTCGAACTCCTTCTAGATGTGGAGTCTTAGATGTGTTGAATAGAGTCAATCTTTAGTAATTGACTTGTTTATTTTTGTTAGCTCCCTAAGGCTAAAACCTAAAATAAAGCCATTTGGACGCAAATGTGAATGGCTGCATCAATTGATTTATGGACATAATTAAGTGGTTTGCCGCTAATTAGCAAAATTAGCATTCTGTTGACGTGACTCCACCTTGTGTTATCCCCAGCACAAGTAATTGTATGACCTCATTAAGAGTCTAGGCAGTAAATTATGTCAACAAAAACAGCAAGTGGATTAAATTTCTTACTTGCATTAACATAGACATGTTGAGGCCATTTTTTATGTTGAGAAGGGAGGCCTAAAAATTATATAACATAAGCTAGTTATCGATGGAGGATGTTAATAGGTATGAAAAAGCTAACAGAGAATTCAGGGTGTGTCGAGTAGTGTCGAGTACTAAACCAAGTGATTTAAATCAGATTTCTCTTTTAGTAGGGAAGCACCAGCAAAGTTCGCCCGATGGAAAGTTGCCACGGTGACCTACTTGCGGATGATGAAGAGTAGGTTAGGGATTGACGCGAACCAGATGAAGAGGGACGCTACCAACCGTCTCGAACATCGGGCGAACGAGTTGCAATAAAAGAAAAAACAGAATATTTCCTACTGCACCAGTGCTTTCACTGACTAGTAGTAGTAGGAAAGAAAATTGATATAAAACACACTATTAGATTTTGTCGGGAGGCTTTACATGTTAAAATTGTACTCTTATCTTTATAATAGTAGCAAAGTAAAAATTGTGAAAGTAGCTATATTCTGGATTGCCCACGTTGCTTAGATATTAAAAGACCGCGAATAACTTTAGAGTTATAGGAATTTAACTATCGAATTTTCATTTCGTGTGGTACTTATGAATGGAATCCCATCTGCTAGTCTGTTAATAGTGAGAGACACACCTAGATTGGTAGGTAAAAATTTGACGAAAATCAATGGTATAAAATGACTACGGAGGTACGAATTACTTCATGATAAGGATGTCGAGCCCCATCAAATCAGCTAACATTGAAATAACCTGAGATATTTATGGAAATTAGTTTTAGGAGGTATGCAGTGACAAAATACATTTACATTTATGCATTGAAAATGTAAAACATCAGAAAAAGGAGATAAGAAAGAAAGTAAGCCAGCAGAATCACGTTTGAAAAGAAAAATTAAATGACGTATCAATATTACAAATGGAAGTTGTGCTAAATTATAAAATTTGATCGAGACATTAGGAAATGCAGTTCCTTAAAGGAACAGAACTATTAAATCAAATGCTTGCTAATACGGTCATTGTCTGCTTTTGCATGTAAAAGCTAAACCTTGAAATAAATTGATAATCAGATTAAATTGTTTTTGAGTGAGAAGATAAGCTAACGAAAAAACCCCAGGTAGGCTGAGAGCACTCAGAGCTCTTATCATCCTTCACAACAACAGCATATGCTGTGATATCCTCCGTTTCAATGTCTGAGTAGCCCTACACGAAGCTGCAGCGGCCGCCATGTTGAATCCGAAACGAATTTGCTCTCAGGGGTGGATTCGCAGATTCATGAATCCAGATTTGGATTAGCGAATCCAATTGAAAAAAAAACCGATTGAAAATCCAAATCCAGATTTAAAAAAACAGGCCCTAAAATTACAATCTTTAGGCGCAGATAGAACATGTTTTCTTTGAGCTTGGAAGAATAGACGCACTTGCAATACAGCCTAAACTGTACAAGAGGAAAATTAGAGGCAATTATATTACTTGTTCTCCTAACTAAACGATGGTGTACGCACTATCCAACTTTTTTCGACGTCTACTGGTAAGTGTCCTGGTTGTTGACCCATAAATAAGGAGTATTTCCACCAGTCCTCTCAAGAATGGTCTCTTCATCTTATTTAGTAACATTAACTACCACACTGTTTTAAAATTGTCCAAGGCTTCCCATGACTTGAAATCGGGATATTAATATCTTTTTTAGTAGAGGATATATTGCTACCGAAATTGGCAAAATCTGTTAATCTTTCAGATATGTTTTTTCCAGCTCTTTCATCTCGCTGCTAGGATCGAATGTCGTTAATGCTGTTTATTTTGTGTTGGCATGAAGACATATACCTCAAGCATCAGTTTCAAGCATGAGCATTAGTCTCTCTACCTTCGATGTCATGTCTGCAAAGAGTGTTCTGCGTAGTCTGCTTGCTGTTGAATAGATGGCGTGATATTGACTGCTTCTGGCCTTGTCTAGGATAAATACCAGTTTGTTGTACATATCTATTGAGGTATAAAGCACATAGTCAAGACAGAGTGGGGCAGAGTGTCTACTTGGAGTACTCCAGCAAGGATGTCAAAAAACTCTGTCACCATCTGGTGGTCTACCAATTGTTGCTGCTTTTGGTGCTCTGATTCCTTCTGAGCTCCTTTTCAATCTTTGGTTGCATACGATTGTGGAGCTTTGTACGGAATGCTTAAGCTGCGATTCGAGTGAGTGTGATTCTTTGTAATGGGCTGAACATTCATCCACTTTTACTCAGTTCGCATCCGGAAGGAAGTATTTATGCATATGAGTTTATTTTCTGAGAGAAAGTTGTGTAGATCTCCTTTGCGATTTGTTACTACATGGTAGGAAAATTTATGCCGGTGATTGTTACGACCTACATATGAATTCATGCTTTCCCGGTTTATAATGAAGTTGCGTCTAGAGACAGAACGGACTAACGATTAGAGATTATCATAAAAGTAACACAGATTACAGTTGCAAAAGGTTTACCTCTGATAGTAGCATCAATTATTAGTGGTGTTGTTCTTTCGATGTTAGGTAAAAAATTCATTTCAAGTGGGTTAAGTAGATGTCCGCGTCCATTACTTGGTTCTGCTTTACAAGTTTTTTCAGGTAGCGGCTGACACATGAGTCCAGCTGTTGCCGACGTCAAGATATTTAACTTCTTATCATTATGGATGGGACGTTATACCTGTATGCATACAACATTAATGATGTAGTTTTCAGCTGATGCTACGAGATCTGGTACTTAAGAGGTAAGTTGCAGTGTCCGTAAAATTAAAGTGGTTCCAAACAAACACCACCACAAGTGAATTGCTTTCCTTGTTTAGCTCTGTATATGAATTCGACGAATACTTGTTCTGCCATATCTGGCGATGCCAAGTCCGATCATCAATTCAATTGACACAGTCGTTAACGAGCTCACCTAAAAGGACATCGGTGAACGATACGGCATAAGATTCCCATAGCATGGGCACTCGGAACATGCAAATCAACGTCGTCTTGGCATTATCCAATGGAAATTTAACCTATCCATAGTTGTATGGCAATAGGTTGCAGCTACAAAGTTTTAGCGTGATCTCGTGCTGCTGTAGTCACTGTTTTTAAAGTTGGAGTTCTACTTTAATAACAAGTCTTCAATTTGTCGTAAGAAAGATAACACGTAAAGTAACATTAGCACAAATTCTGTACACACAAGAAGAAACCGTACGTCTGAAAGTAACTCTAGTATATTTCGTTTTCAGTAGATCAAAGTGCAAAAAAGGTAGGCCCTAAACAAGCATTGTTAAATCTCCCCCAGAAGGTGGAATCTAAGCAAATCTTAAAGGAGCTACTCCTTTTCTCTCTATTCTCTCTCTTCATAAACATAAACAAGGATTATCTCCACTGATAGTAGATCAACTAATGAGATCTACAGCCGTAGACAGAATCCTGAATAGCATAGAGACATCGCTCAGCCGTTGACTCACTCATTTTATGATTACAATCATCGTACATGGCCAATACCAGTGTATTATTGCTAGTTTTCTATGTCAATCAAATGTAATTGCTAGATTTATTCAATGCCTTCTAAATGACTTAGTTTATGACGCCCAGTAAATTGCAATTCAAGCAATCTAAAAACCCGCACCTACGATAACTAAAAGGCACATTGTAGACCCAACTTCTTTTCTAGTAAACAGTATTTATGCTGACGTCTTTATCTGTTTTCATACGTTCCCGCTATGGTCACACTGCCAAGTTTAAGTTTGTTATTCAGGTTATATTGTATTTTCAAGGGCAAAAAAATCTTGATATTTAAAAACATAAGTCTTTGCGTAAGTTAAATACATTACCAAGATAATCTATGATCTGCCCTATGACTTTTAACTTGATATTCCTATGAGCGTAACCCAATTTTTATCTGCTTATCTCATCGCTAAATTGAGTAAAACTCTGACCAATCAACGCTTTCTATGTACAATAGTGCCTTGACAGTACAGATACTAGCATGTTGATAAAGTCAATGTGGAGCAAATTTCTTTTTAAAGATATGTGATGCACATCGATACTACTGACCATAAAAAAGGACATAACAAGTATTTGTCAAACTTTGTACAACTATCTATTTCTTGAGCTTTATGGGAAAGGAGAAGATTTGTATGTTTAGTTTCGATTAATGGTAATATTTCCCTGTATGTTTTTGCTTTTGTTTGAAAATTGAAATTTGCCCCACAAAATTTTTGCACCACCGGCCGGTACCGGAATTAAGCGGCACAGTTTGCAACACGACATTCATTGTTTCTACGTACTTTTGCTTAGCTCTGAGCTTCACAAACCTCTCTATCGCCTACAACATGATTGCAATAAAGAAGAAGCGATGGGATTGACTCTGTTTCTGGACACCTAGAAATTCTTTACATTTCACACAAGTATGCAAGAATTTGTTACTTAATAATAGGCATGAGCCGTTCGGATCCAGATGAGTCATGTATGTTGTTTTCTTTCCTTGTGGCAAACAAAGATAAAAACACTAAGCTTTGATATAAACCATTTAAGGTAGGAGTGGTTGTACAGAAAGCTTTGAATCCCATAGAGAATACATTGGTTCTTTAAGCGTTGGCAGGGGAACTTAAATGTAGTTATCGTAGTTATCGTGTTTTCTAAGTCGTTTGCTTTGCCACTTAACATCGTTTCAGTTTAGAATTTAGCAAGATATTGGGTACTTATACTGTTACAGGAAGTACCAAGACTTCTTCAAGGTCTCTTGTATCTGGTTATGCTATGAGAATTTAAGTCTTGCATTGTGCGTTTTTAAGGCGTTGACTCAGCGAGATATGACCCGAATAATAGTCTACTCTAGTAATGCAAGACATATGGGTAGGGTAACTCGGCATCTTTTTCAATAATATCCTACTTATCTTCTCTTTCCAAATTCAAGGAAACGACATGATGCTTTTTGATTAACAACTCCTTTCTTTGAACAAAATATTATTAAACAAATATCACATCCAGGTTAATTTTCCCATGAGGATTACAAGCAATCACAGCATTAGAATGAGTCCATTAAATCTCAGGCTATAGAAGAATTCTTAAGTACTGTGAATTAAGATAGCCCAGATCAAAAGCGTTAGGACTATATTCGTTTTTTAATGGTGAGAACTTAGGCTGCTGTTACTTCTGTATAAAGAAACGAAAGAAATCTTCTTCATTTACATGGCAAATTCTGCAAATGACATTAGCATTGCACTGTTATCTTTAAAGTATTCAGTAAACCTGCTTTGCCATTTCGTTAATTAAAATTTGATTAGCAATCAGCCCGTATATAAAATTGTCATTTAAAACCGCTTTACTTTCACTATACGATGCTACGTCTAGGCTTGGATTATATCAAGAGAATAGAAATGGCAGAAATGCAACTATATAGATGGGATTGTGGCCACACCTTAAGGGACTCAGTGAAGCATAAGGGTGTCAGAGAGAAAATGGTAGTCCTGAGGATTGCTGAAGGTTGTAAGAAAGCAAGACTAAAGTGGTCTTATTACATTATGAGAAGATAGAAGGAGGAAATTGGACGAAAGATGTAGATTTGAGGCCACTTGGAAAGGGGGAAGAGATGAAGTGGAGACGTAAACCCAACGGGGAGAGATGAAGCCAAATGGAGGATGTTAATCACAACAGAGATTCTGCAATGAAAGTGAGAAAAATACAACAGACTAGGAAGCAGGATAGGGCTTGGTTACACGCTTAACAGGCTGGAGATCTGTTTTAGTTAATATGCCTACATGCGTTGAATCAAGATAAATGTGTGCTTCATCAAAATGAAGATTGTTGCCAGAAGATGAATCAAGACAGGCATGATATGTCGAGGTTTATAATCGCAGTGTTGTGATGTCTCAAGGCGACTATGAAGAATTCAAAGTCATAAATTACACCAGAACGGCGATAGTCAACAAAACAAGACAGAGTCCTACATTATGGTTGACTCGAGCAAAAATCTACCAACCGTTTCCCGCTCTTGAATATCCATAAAACTTTGTCCCCTTTACTTTTATTGAAACTGTCACGACACAGCGGCAATGTTATATTCAAAGTTTGGGCAAATCTTACCGAAATTTGCAATGGAAAAGTTGTAGTGTGGTTGAAAATCGATCAGAAATGGAATTACAAACGGCTATTTTCAGGGTCAAATTGCCCATTTAAGCAAAGAGTTGTCACATTTAAAAACTAAATGATGCTATAATCCTATTGTTGATTATGTATTTTATAAAGGCAAGATAGTGTTCTTCTACAGTCTACTACAAGACATGCTAAACTGGGAGGAAAAATGAAAATATTGTCAATATTTGTTGACAGGTGACCTCAGTAAACAGAAACGCCTACATCTAATGAACGTAGAACCTGACTGCAAAAACTTGTGACCGTTGTAGTAGTGATGAATGATAATATCAGTGGGCAAGAGTTTATTATCCTAGAGTGTATTGTTGGGAAGCTAGGTAAGGTGGCTCCAAAGCCCCCCCCCCCCTCAAACAGAATCAATTGTGATAAATGCCGGAGCAGAATAGAGTTGAGATAAAGCTTTTTCAATATCGAGGCAACAATTTTACCATTTTTTAAAACAACTAACTCAACCTAGACAAACTACTGTCAAAAAATTTGCTTAAAGAAAGCAGTTAAGTTTGAGGGAAACTTTAAACGACGCAAAGTTTTACTTAAATATCAGAACCATAACTTTCCAAGCATATATTAGAAATTTCCTCATTTAAATATTAACAAATGTTAACTTTTAGTATATAAAATAGAAAACATAGCAAAATCTTACCAACGTACAAGCTTAATAGTTTCTTTTCACTTACAAGTATACAATTTTGCACAGTCAACTTTGCACAGTCTGTGTTCCCAAGCAATTGCAAGTGCTGCCCTATGGCAGAGTCACATTGCTTAGTAGTGCTTTTAGCTTTAGAAACCCGAGGTTTCCGAGGTCAGCTCCTACATGGAAACTGTCATCTCTAAGCACAACCTCTAATGCCGTAATTTTCAATGTTCTGCACATGGAAGTTATGGTTTACATCTTTAGTAAATCTTAGCACTTGATTTTTTTTTCTTTGTAGACTCTGTACTAAATAAATAGCACTGAAAGTAATAAAACTTCACTATAGGAGTAATAGCAGTTTATAAGACACATATGAGGCTACAAATCACCCTAGAGCAGAGTGATATCTTTGTGGGGAGGAGGAGGTATAGTGCTAAAGTATGATACACTCGCCTGGTGAACCCCATTGGTGAAATATTATCCATTCCTATAATATTGATGGTGATATTTTTTCTTTTTTTATAGCACCTCTGAAGACTTCAGATTTTTAAATCCGCTCTGCTCTATGACACTTCGTAACTTTCAGTGGGCTCTGAACAAATCGTTGACCGGATGGCGATCCTTCTAAAGTCATATCGTATGGCCCATAGAGGACGGTTTTCAAATTGCGTAGAGCCATAGACGAATTTTTGTGGCGACATTTGCAATTTTCTCTAGTAACTCTTCAAATTTGACAATACTCTTTGTTCACAATACAACTCATATATTTGGTTGTTATGAAGACTTTTCCTTTGTGTAAATATTGTTTGACTTTACGGTTTTCTTGCAAAGGAACCTATTTCTTATCGTGTTATATGACCAAGGATTTCTAAGGACTTGACGAAACAAAGTGATCCTTAGGTCCATTAGATTACAGCGAAAGTAGTTTCAATAAAACGTAAGCAAAAGTAAGTATTAGTAACAATGGTATTATGACACACGGAAGTATGTCAGTGGTGGTATTTGTTTGCACGTTAAGATCAAATGATTCATAAAGGAAACATGTTCAAAAAAGAAAAATATGAATGATTAGCATAAGATGCCCACAGTAAGAGTTTCAAGTAATCTCGGTAACTTAATTGGACACCTGCTGTACTTCAAAGTAGAGAATATTCTCAAAATAAGAAACATTTTTCAGACATTTCTCCATTTAGTTGTATTGGGGGTAATGCATAAATGAAAAATGATCACTCAAGCAGAGATTACTGAATATTATTCTAGTATCCCAGTATTAGGTGAAGAGGAGTAAAGTTCATTCATTTGAAATTTCATGGAGGTAGTAAAGTAAAGGAACTTCTGGAATAAGGGGGAAGGTGGTATTCATCCCTTTTGTAATTCATTGCAGTTTTTAAACCAGGTTTGAAAATATTATTTAACACAGCTGTCCTGGTACTTACACTTTACTTTAACGTCTGTATTATATCAAGGAACTAATTTTTCTAGTTACTCTATCTAGTATACCGTTGATATTGTGGTAAGCGGCTTCCTGAAAAGTGTCCCATCGAGGAAATTGCCGTGAAACCCTAAACATGGTTAAAAGTTATCAGTTAAATGCAGGCACACTTTTTGATTATAATACGAATCTTCATAACGATGAGTACCACAGAATGTGCATACTCAAAACGAACTCTTTGCAGGCTATAAAAATCCGTTACACATGAAGATCACAAAACACAGGAACAGTTAGATAAAAGTGACTTAAGATAATACAAGATGAACTCTTCTTATCCTGCGCAGCAAAGCACTGCTTACGTAGTCGAGTGTCGTCATTGTTGATTTTGCTCTTGCTGTCCCTTGTGATTTCAATTGACCAATGTCACTCAACTTGAACTTATTTCGCAGATAATCGTTTTCAAGCATATGGAAGACTTCCTAGTTGTGATTATTGTCTTGCTAGTATTCACATCAACATAGGGTGTGTCACTAAATGATCGATGAAGGTGTAATACTGAAAGATACGCGATTTGTGTAAAAATGTGGCATAAATAAAAAATTTTGTTACCGTACCCCACGGCCATGTATTTCTTATAAGGAAATTTAAGGAGGGTTGCCTCTTTCAATAGTACAATCAGTTATTGACTGTAGTTATATACATATCTCCAAAGACACGTACACAATTAAGAGACTTTCACTTCTGATAAGGTGGTAAATGCAGCGACAACTAATAAAGGAGAACAGACCAGAACTGAAACTATATTTAGGACAACAGCCTCGTGTATTTTTACTACCTCAGGTCTCTTTGAAATGTTACTATTGAACCCAAGCACTTACAGTATGAGGTTATATTTAGACGAGGTCATGCAACTGGTGCAACCATCATTCCCTACCCTGTTTCAGAAAGAGATTTAAAAGAGTAAATAACGAAAGCGAGTGTTGGATGGGCGACTGTGGGAGTAAAAATGATAATGATCATCAACACATTTGTATATTGTATGAGTTGCAAGAAGGTCTGAACATGACTATAACTCATCAAATTTCTCTTCTTTATTCATTAAAATGCAGCGTTACAGCCCGGATGTATCTTTTGATCTCATGTCTAGTTAAGGACAGGGCTCACTAGAGCTCATTGTTTATTACATACAAAGAAAAGCCATTCTTTGGCGTAGCAAATGGAGGTCAGTGTCAGCTATTTTCCCCTCTTGTACTATATTATCATTGTTACTTAGCTTTCGCTGTGGAAGAATATAAGAAAAAATATGTTACACTAAATCCAGCAAGTTGGAGACAGTGCGCACGTAGGGCGCCTATGTTAATGCATGCTGTTTTCCTGCTGGTCCCTGAACTTGAACACTTGCTTTTTACCAAGTACATTTACTTTCTCTGACTGTTTTAAATCGTGATTGATCTAAAACTATTCAACATTTTGGCCTCAAATTTTGTGACTTTTCCTGAAATTTATTATAGCACATATTCAAATAGATTTTGTTCGTTCACACCTACTCACGGTCCTGTTTTGACATAAATTACACAATGCACCAGCTAGTGGCTGAATCAATGTTTTGAATACAAACCGATTACCCTTGTCAATCTCTCTTTTAATTAGCTCTTTTTACGAAACCCGACCCTCTGACTCATTATGAAGGTTTGATTTGATCCTCCTCTAAGTTGGAGTAATAGGATAGATATTAAAAGCTAATTTTTTCATTAATTAGAGGGCGACATTTGTAGAGGTTGAATTCCTTAGTTAACGTAGTTAGGCAGTTCCAATGGTTATTTAATAGCATCATTTGTAATGCTCAGGTATCATGAGTAACGTCTTAGATCTTGATGAAAAGTGAGGGACTGATCTGCCTCACAGATTCGTCATTGAACAAAGTCAGTATTTCAATTGAAAATATAAACAATGTGGTACAAATGTAACGTCTTCATAGACGTTTAACAGATAATTGAAGGCTTTACAGGTATTGATGATCAATAGCCAATCTGATACATTATGGTCTTAGGAAAGTCAGGTCTCTACCACTCATAGTTGCCAAAGAAATGTCAAAGCATAATCACCTTTAAAATCTGTGTTTTTGCAAAAAAGTGCTGATGTCAGCAAAACGTCAAACAAAGATGATATTATAGCACATTTCATCTTGCACTATCAACATGCCAAATTTCAACATTGTTAGGTTTAACATGTCCGTTTGACAGAGGGGCGTGAATCAACCCACCTCCACCCCTAATATAAAAGTGCACCAAAAAGCTCAAAAGAATAGGTTTAAGTCTAGCCTACGAATTGCTTTCCTTTGCCCCTATGTAATGACTTTTCCACCGCCATTGCCTTATTAATGCTATAATCTGCTTTGTTACTTTGCTCTTCTTATCAAACAATAAAGCCTATTTGTCAAGCCTGACAATCGATGCTTCTGGAATATCTGTCTACCAACCAAATTGTTATCATACACCCGTGATTAAAAAGAGTCAGACGTGTATTAGTAAGGTAATGTGGCAATGTGTAGCTAATGCCACAAAAGGTAAGGAAAGTAAATTGATAACATTATGGTATCTGAAAAGAATGGTTTCGTTTTTAGGCAACCGTTGAATTCTAGGCTCTATCTAGAGATACAGTTTCTAATTTCTAATATGGTTGATCGAAAGTACTTAAAAGTGCCAGAATCTTGGTATTGAATTAAAGGAAACAACGACAGAACGATGATGTTCATGCGCACAGAAAGTGCACTAAAACAAAACTTTTTGCAAGAAAGAAATCTTAGCCATGAAAGCATGTTACATTGCCTAATAAAAATAAACAATGTTCTGTAGTGAGATTTCTTTATCATTTGCTGTGGTGGTTGTTGGTGTTGTGGTTGTTGTTGCTGTGACTGTTATCGTCTCCTCTGTGACGTGGAGGACTCATAAACATTTGTAAACGAGCCACAAACATGTGGAAAAGACCCATAAAGATCTTTAAGTGTTTGTTCTCACGACTCATGATCATTGTCTTGTAAAGTCAGTTGTATAGATCATGCGATGGCAAGGTCTATTTCCATATTATAACTGCTCGCGGAACGCAAATCTACATCCATGTCATTGCAACCGCCTCTGTTTGCGTTTTGTATTGTTGTCAACATACCAGAGCATGAAGAAAAAGACACGAAATTGTCATTGTTGAGTGGTTAAGCTCGCCTCCTTAACTTAATTGTTATTAATTCATTCCATATTAATCGTCTTTTAATGAATAACAAATAAACCACGTTCAGTATAATAAGAAAAGAAGCCGTTTTGAAATAGAGGCCTTATTTTAACTCCATGGTTTCCGCTTTCATCATCAATTATTTTGATACATTTACAACCGAAAGGAAATCTTCATTTGAGCCACACACTTTGCAGATAGGCCCGACGTTTAAGTACCACGGCTGCAGAGGAAATCAGGTCAATACACATTAAAGTTATCAACTTGTAGCACATTTTAGATCTGACTTGATCACATTGCAACACGTATCTACTCTTCTACTGATCTTAACTTTTCAAAGCCACGCCTGCTGAACCAAGTAAATAAGGATGGGATTTGTAACATCAATATTGCCGCTAACTTTGAGAACATCAGACCAATGTATAGATATTTCCCCATTGGCTAATAATAATTCTTTGGCGAACCCCTGGTCTAGGTAAGTAAATTTAGTGCCATAGAAAGTAACGGTTAATGACCAGTTAAATGAAGACACTCCCATGTTGACAAAAAGCAGGGAACTTTCTCTTTATTAAATATGCCTGTCATTGAGATACCTTTGATTTGTAGCAAAAATACATAGAAATGAGACACCAAAAATTTAAAATTTTGTTAATTGTTAATTTTAAAAAGTTAATTTTGTTAAATGTAAAATAACTAGATCTTTAGTTATTTCAGTAATACATATCTACATTGAGATACATCATCATGAGTGTAATAAATTTGCTTACATATCTCAGAATAAATATAAAACATAATATAAATATAAAACGATGAATTGTCAAGAGAAAAACAAAGTAAACATTTACTTCAGATGAATAACATAATGCACAAGTAACATAAAGGCAAACATGGGCTCCATCTCACTGGTTTATAGAAAAATATAGAAAAATATTTCCAAATCTTGAGGAAAAAGCATAGTTTGGGATGACTTAAAGTGATAATGGCTTGAACATATCTTAAGTATGCATTCTTAGCTGGAGCAATTTTAAACGTCCGTGGGTAGGGCCTGTAGGACTCAATCTTGCTGTTGACTTTCACCGTCTGATTGGTAGGACTTCATAAAGGAGAAGAAATTATAAAATGGAGAGTTTTTGCATTTCTATGCAAGTCGTTATTTAAGAAAATAAGAAAGAAAGACAAAGCGTTGAGGCATATTACATCGATCTGAAATCTGATCGATTTAGCCTAGCTATGAATAAAGGCAATGAATCAGAATATAACCTTAATATATCAATAATGTCAGAATCGCTTGATCTTCCGCAAATTATACATCGTCTATTTAATAAAACGTTTTATTGCTACTTATTTAGTTTTTTTAGTTTTTTTAAACTATTTTTTCCTTCCTTACAGATTGATTTTTTTTTGAGTCTCCTTGTTATCGATGGTCCTTGGCCTTTTCTTACTCGAGGCTATTCTCTGAACTCTGTATGTAATATGCCTTTTCAAGACCTCGTATCTTAACCACTGGTTGTGTGTTACAAATAATGAGATGCACGGGGTCGATGCGTTTGCTATCCTTAGTTTCATATCTGAAACTGTTTTGGTATTAGATTTTCTGAGATCAGATATATTCTGATTTGTGTCTATCTGTGAGTACGTAACGGTCTGCTCAGCAGCAACGTCTTAAATCACGTCTCATATCTCCTCTCTAACTCAACTAACTGCCGTTTCCGTCAGCGGATAGGTTGATGTTTCAAAAGATAAAAATCGTTAATATCTAGTTTGGATGAAATGGTTTTTTTCAGGGGTTAAAGTATAGCATTAAAGATTTTATGGTACAACCTTAAATGCCACCGCTTCATTGGCTCCTGAGACACTATCGTAGCTCATTCCAGAAATCCTTTCAAAACAATTGTACGACGTGCGCTTGGTATCAACGAATCGAAAATAAAAAGGAAAAATGATGTAACACATTAAGCTAGGGTTTGTAATTCCTAAAACAACTTTTTTAAAAAAATGTAATCCTCAGCATCAAGATTACTCGTATCACTCCGTTTTTTAGACATCCTTTTGCAATGGTTCTGACGCGCCCAGGGGTAGGTGTTATACCTCTTTTTGGAGGCAAGCACACAATCTCTACAGTTTAAAGCCATAACACAGAGCTTAATTGCTGGTTTGGGAAACAAAAGTAATTCACAATGATATATACAGAAAAATAGGTTAACTGATAGTAAATATTATGAAATTAATCTAAGACTTCAGAACGAGGCAAAGCTAGGCATTTTGAAAGTAGGCAGCTGTTTTTACATGATGGAGGCAAGGTACGGAAATACGCAATTCATTTCAATCAGATTAATACTCGCGCATAACCAGACTACTTACAATATGGTATCACCCTGATTTCAATATAAACTAAGACCTGTTAACACGTTAATGAGTAAACAAAAAACCCAAAAAGAAACGGAAGTGCAAGGCCTTAGTTTTTCAGGTCCCTTATGTTACGTCTAAAAGTGTTTCGTGACATGACAACTTTTGAAACTCCGCTATTAAACGCTTGTAGTTCTACATGTGCCATTGGTTTATATGACAAAGACGATCTTCGTTATGAAATATATTGCTGTATATCAAAATCTGATAGGTAAGTTTTTATGTACTTCGCAAATATTTCAGTTCTGGCCAAACAGCATGATTTGAATAAGTGGTTGAGGCAACGAAAATTCTAAACTGGATGACCTCACTTCGCCCAACTGCTGGCCATTCAAGTCATATCTTTGTAGCGTAGGTCTCCGAGACTAAAAGTTTCAAAGAAAGAATGTTTTCAATGTTTGCTCTAGGATGGAGTCTCTACCAAAAACCGTGAAAGCTTATGACCACAAGGCTGTTATCGGGAGGGCACTAAGTAGAAAGGCTCATGTCAGTAACAAGATCGTTCATCACTGTTCCTTAGGAAAACTAAGTCTTTCATCTATATTCTCACCTTAAAATAAGACACAGAGACCTTCATCTTCTAAAACTCTAACTGGCTTATCCTTAAGGATATTACCAGATTCTTTCAGCTGAAAAGACAGATTTCCCTACCTTTGATACAAGTAAAGTTCCATTCATTCTTTGTAATTTATGACCATTTAAGATGGAAATTATGTATATCAATTATATAGGATTTTGCACTATATTGAATTGCAATTGTTTACCGATTCCCTTTGTGAAACTGGAGTTTAAGAGATTTCTATGTTAAGCTTAAAATATGTGCAGCTCTTGAAAGTGACAGAATGGTTACTACAAAAGACGAGGAAATATGTCTTGTAGATCTTTAGCCCAAAACATGTATCACTGGAATGAAATAGGAAAGGCATGCAACGATGAACCTGTTGCACGGACATGTTGCAAACTACAAGTCATAGATACTTGAAAAAGGGATTGAAGCTAAAGCAAAGAAATCATAAAGAAAAATCCGTGGAGGATGAAAAAAATCGTCTCTGTGAAAACTATGATGGCCAACGTCCTCAAGGGAATACGAAAACTAACAACTGCAATGTTGAGATGAGTGCAAAGTTTTCATTTCAAAGCCCATTTTAACTGTACTTGTCTTATGTACACGTACAGGTGCATCCACGGATAGTTTGAGAAGAATATGTAACTGCAAACAACTACACGAAGTAGGAAAAAGCATTTCAGCATTTAAAAGATTTTATCGGCTGACTCTCCTCATAGTACAAAATCGTCCGAATTTAAGTTGAAAATTTCCGACAAAGTGTCCGACAAAAAGTGATTTTTACTACAAAAATGTTTTTGCTACTTTGTTCGGTGTTATTGGTTTGTACCATCTACAAAAGTTTTGAAAATTTAACTATATAGGAGGGGTTAGCACTCACAAAACATATTTTCCTACCTTTCTTATGAATTCTTTTGCTATTTATTTTTTCTTGGTTTTCTTTAATTATGTTCCGGAGTTTTTTAATTATTATTAAAATTGTGATTACTGCCTTTTTTAAATAAGCCCTTAAAAGAATCATGCAATACCAATAGAAAATACCTCAGACCGAAACCTTAGAATAATGTGTTTTAGGACTACAAATAATGTAAATTACATGCAAGATATGTGTTTGCACTCAGTTTTATCTTTTAAAATCAGGAAGGTAAGTTCATTTTTGGTCTCCAATAGAAAAAGTGGAGACCAAAAATGGGAGTTTCTAAACAACCCAGTCTGAATATTGTCAAATTTTGCATAACACCAAAGACGCATGTCCTTGCACTTTAATCATGTTCGATTATGCAACTGGCAATTCTGGCATAAAAATATGTTTTTGCACATTAACTATGACTCTATGCCAAAAGGCACAGGCGTAGAAACACGGAAAAAGTGCTGATTGAGCAAGGAAGAGGCTGTAAAGAGTCTTAACGCATCAAATTTAAAAGTACTGAGAAGCATACGTAAATTTCTTTTTTATTCAAAGATTTCATAATTGTGCGTATAAAAAGTCGATATAGGGTTTGCAAGTAAACCGTAACATTATTTATGTACCTCATTCCACGCTTGGTTTTATGTATACAATGTTTACTGATAGCTAGGTTACGCTCTATCTTATTAACATGTGATTAAGTGTTAACATTAAACACTTAGTTTGGTTACCATGACAACTACCGTTTAGACGAGTATATCCATCAGATAACTAAATGAGAAACTGCGTTAAAAAGCATTTTAAATTTATTCATAGTCAGGAAGTAAAACGTAGGTGGTGGAGGGATCTTCAATGCATAAAATATATATTCGTGATATAATATACCAAGCAAAAGAAACAAAGAGAATAAAATAATGAACGTTTTGATACCTGGAAGAGTACACCTTGTCAGAAAGTTTAAATCTGGTTTGTTAAATGCCGTGCAAATAGTTTGCTAGTGGCACAAAACAATAAAACTGCACGACACAGCAAAAACATTTTACTACTGACAATCTTTTTACGTCTGGCACTCCTCAGAGTACAAAATCGTCAGAACTGAGATTGAGAAGAAATCAATAAAACTTATATCAAACAGTGATTTGAAAATAGACAATCAGAGGCCTGACTGCTAGATTGGTGTTGTTTTGACCAATCAGTGGCTGTGGAAATAAATGGTTAACCGAAAAGGCCCAATGAAAAGACAAATTCTTTTTGACTGCAAAGCAACTGTTTTATTGCTTTGATGTGTAAGGATTCAAGGACTGCTATGTGAAAAGCAGACCTAGCTTTACCTATTATGCGAAAGTGATCACCAGTATACTATTTTGTACAGTCTGGGTTCTCAAGCAAGTACTGCCCTATGGCAGAGCCACATTGCTTAGCAGTAGCTTTTTAGTTCTAAATGCAATACAATAGTGACAATCATAATCGATATCCACTTTACCTACTCTCATGTTATATGTTTTTCAAATTATACTGACTCATTGAAATAGACAGAGTTCGTTTTCATTCATGGTTACCTTCATTCATAGAAATTTACTTTAACTTAGAGTACAGAGACACAGATCGTACATCTTGTCCAGAAAATTTTGCTTCGAACACAGCACAATAATAAATACAGGGGGTCACGTAGGTTTATTCCTTCTTTCCTATAAAATTATTTACCGTCATACTTACTAGAGATGTTTTCTTTTATAAGAAATATTTTTAGCCATGTGGGAGATCCATGTTATCATAGTGTAAACAACAAAGCAAAGGACAATAAAGGCAACAAGAAATAAATATGTACAGCGGGAGTAGATGACAGTGTTTGGGCAGTTTCGACGAACAGTATAGCAATGAAATACGTAGCAAGTAGGAAATTGAGAGTCCTGAGGAAGGGAGAGGCAAAGATTACCAAATTTCTTGTAGTACGTAGGAGCAACATAGTATTTATGGGGCAAACCCTGTTTCTTTTCTCGGCCTAAACGATTACATTGGTAAGGCTTAGGATTTAAAACAAGTGACAGACAAAGGATGCACAACAACATATTTGTAACGCTTGGTACAACTAGTAAGTTAACAAGACTGGCTTCTACGACAATGAAATGAATAGCATTTATGAGAAACACTTACAATTTTAAATAAAAAATTTGTAGCTGTTGCATTTGCTTGTAAACTAAGCAGAAAGATCTTATAACAGAATACACCCTTTGTGCATTTTTATTGATTTCATCGTTTGAATTGTAGAACTTCCTGTTGATCCTTAACTGCGTACTGAATACGTATACCCACTAATATTTTAGTAATTTATATTTTATTTTATCCTATATCTGCTTATCCATTCACTATGCACTCAACTCCTCAATACTGTATATTTTCCTTTACAATGTTTTGCCATCATCCTATTGCCCTCCCTTCCTTCTTTGTAATATTTCTTGAGAACGTGTGTCAGTCAACATCGTTTCCAATTTCGATATTTTAAGGTTACTAGCAATATTTAACTGGCCTTTTTATCTGTCCAGTGCTGGCTTGAAAAGGTCAGTTGAAGCAGTAGTTTTGTCATTTGCCATTTATCTATAAGAAAGACACATATCTTAGCAGAATAAGGAATAATGTTTAAATGGAAATTATTTCCTCTGACCATTCAATGCATCAGAAAATTCAAAAACGAATGTAGCAAAAATGATTTTGGTCGATTTTAGCTAACTCTAAGGTGTTTATTCTAAATTTATATTACACTTAATTGCGTCATAGATATGATACATAAAAGATCTTAATTATGACCTATGCAGTACATTTACAGAAAGCGTTTATCCGTAAAGACTTATATCATGATGATAAAACATAATAATAAATATGATGACTGACTATGTATTAGGTATGGTAGAGCGGCGTATAGACTATTATTATTTGTAACAATTTAACTTAACTTAATATACCATAATTATAATATATATGAATCTAGATCTTACTCCAGTTTAACACTATAGCTATTGTAGATTGTACTAAGTCATATTTTTCTTATGACATCTTAAATCGTTGATTACTATTAATACCACATAATTATCATATTTTGCTGGTGCAAAACATCTTGTTAACTTGTACAGCATTACTTATTTGATTAATCGTATAGCTAAATAAAAATATTTTTATTTGGAAATCAAAGTTTATCAAGTCAAATAACAGCCAGAAGGTGACAAGTAAACAAACACCGTTTCATAATCCATTGCGTAATGTCGATTTGTAGCAAATGGAAAATAATCTTAATTTTTTAGGTTAAAAAGATGACAAAATTGCAACTTACGCTATTTACTTTCCGTGTTTTTATCCACAGACATTTTGTAGTTTGTGGGTACCCTTCGTGGAGGGTGATTATGACGTCATCATTAGCAAATGTTTTATTTAGTTTGTTAAATGCTCGCGAACAAATGTTCAGAATGGGTCAGCAACATTCAAAAACATGGGTCAGGCCTTCGTAATATATCTGGGTAGATATATAGCTAGGGGCCTACTAGACCCCTCCTTTCCAGTCAGATTAGTATTAACAATGGTTACTCTGAAACATCCTTTGCAGACAAGGAGGGAGGACCTTCGCTTCTGCTACCTATTCATTAAGCATGAGACCTATGTTAGTGAAGTTTCACAGTGAAGCGGCTTATCGATGTTGTTACATTCCTAATAGAGTCTTGTCTTGCTACGAAGGGAGAGAACGTGATTACAAGTTCCATTCTTAATGGAAGCTTCCTCAGCATCATTGAACTGTTGGCATAAAATGATACTCCTACTGGTTAGCCACATAAAAAAAGATTGTAAAGCGCAGGGAAGGTCATCATTTCTCTTTCTCATTCAGTATTTTTGAAGAATTGGCAAAGCTCTTTAAAAACGACGAAGAACGCTATCTTGAAATAAGGCAGGGTCGCAAAGTACTTCACTTCTCGATTGACTTGATACCTGACGTAAACACACCCGAATAAGCTGATGATGGTAATCTAGTTGACTCTGCCATCGGGTGTAGTTGACTGGTTCCTGACATTTATGCCTATAAAAAGACAAGTTAGTGCAGATGGATAACATAAATCTGGCCTTTTCGAAGACAAAGAGGCATTGCTAAGGACAATGGCTGGCCAACTCGTGCAACATCCTAGGACAGCATCAAGTTGTTCAGGCAATTGAGAGAGATAACGTAATTATGGCGCGGTTACTCCATGCAATAACAGCAGCCTACCTCTGTTAAGATGTTAGGTTCTTGAAACCTGCCGTTGCAGTACCAGGATACTTTTGTAAATGTATTCGATGTTTCCTGTCTAACTTTAATTATCATTCATAATAGTTGCAAAGAATCGTGACAAGCTTATGCTCAAGGATTTCCCTGGACACCAATGGTTAGGTGCTGCCAAACCCTTGATAGAAGTGTTTGCGGTAAAGAAGGAGTAGTAGACAGATGCAAGAAACTAAACTGAAGGATTTCCCCGCAGGATGGACAGCAAAATTGAGACAGCCATTAGCTGAAGCATTGCCTCGAATACCCTGCAGATAGCTGGAATAAGGCGAATACCTTAAGATATAAGTGGTTGACATGGTTTAGTTTGCAATTAGCAGACGTGACGTGCATTGAAATTTAAATGGCTTATTACGGAGAATACGAAACAGAACAGAGTGGACGTTGGTAGCAAAACCGAAAACCTGATTAAGGAGCTGCAAAAGAAGCATACCTGAGACAAGTAAAAACGTTCAAACCTCAGCTCTAATCATGATCTACAGTCTTTTTGTTGGACTGCGAACAAAAAGAGAACAAAAACTCATGCTAATAAATCTAGAATACTTGGATCTCTTTCAAAGCTGATGTCATTATGCTTTCATAATATCAAGGAAAAAGCTAAGGATCTCATTTCTTTCTATCCAAATAACAGGAGTGACTGAGTTTAGAAAGTTTACTGGAATTACACAGAATGAGAAACCGCTAGCAGTTTCCGAATCAGAGGCTCTTATTGTAAGAACGAACGTATGAGCATAGACCTTAATTTCCTGCACAGCCTTTCTTTACTCACATGACCAAAGAATTCTAGCAACAGCAATATTACGTGCTACTAGCACAGGCGTTAGGAATGACAGCATAGATTTTATGTCTAGATTAAATGGATTTGGTTTAGCCCTTTGTCCATTAGGTACACTGCACATACAACTACTGTTAAATATTGATGGCACGTTGCTACATATTTGTATCCAGTTGTTACGATGATGCATCGTCACTAATCTTCGTTTTCCATAAAGACGGATGGGTTGTGTCGGAAGCAATTAAAAATTCCTTCAGTACGCATGTAATCGCCGAGCATGGAAAGCACCTTCAGAAATGCCGAGGAACAATCTCGCCGAGGACAGCTGGAATAAGGCGAATTCCTTGAAGATATAAGTGGTTGGAATTTTCTAGAGCTGTGATATCACGCCAACACCGCTTGATTCCGATGAACTCAGTTTCTAGGGTTCTTTTCCATCTTTCATCTTCTTAAGATTCTAATCTCTTCAAGGACATCGTTCTCCAATGTCGCTGTTACACATAAAACGCCCATATTTTTCAGTAACCTGGTACCCAATAGTAGTCATGTGACCTTCTACAAAAGGATTTCTGTAAAAACGCCTTGAGAATTAGTGTATCACAGCCTTTTTTAGGAAGTCTCTAACCTTCAAGGATCTTAGGCCTGGAAAATGTCATACGGAAGACTTTGATTGAAAGTTCTATGCACAAATTTGAATTATGTTCTTGAGATAAAGTATTTACAGTAGACCGAAGGGCGTTATTAATCATGATCATGTCTAATTCCCAATTTGAATGTTCACTTCAAGATAAAATCTTTGTAAATTGGGAGTTAATGAACGTGTTGCATGTCTAGCCATCTGTAAAATTTCTCCGGTATATATCATAGCTCGGAGTCCCCTAAAGTGGTACTCTGTAACGCAGGCCATGACAACATTTGTCTTAGCACTGGGTATGATGGATGGGACACAATACTGTGTGGTTAATGGCTTTGTCAGCCATGCATCAAATTTGTCAAGAACCTTTTCAGCAGACATATCCAAAGTTTGACAAGCCTTCGCCTTAATGGCGTTTAGATGCGGACTATTGACATTTAAGTCTTGCTAGAGAAGAAATGAAAGAGCAGATTGCTAGCTCTGTTCACCCACTATAGGTCCATCATATGTATAACAACGGTTACCTTGTCTGCCGTTTTGATTAGATATTCGTTGATTCAATCAGTTTTTGATAAATAAGTCCATCTTGACTAATTCTTACTGATCTAGCTGTGGTTAAATTCGACAATAGGATAAACCTCTTTTCAAATCTTTCTGTTATTCTCACGGGTCGAGTGCAGTGAGCCCATCTTTCATAACACCAGTCCCCTCCCTTAAGGTTTGAAACTCTCGGCTGCATATCAAAGTTAATTTTCGTATTCATTGATTACAGAACCAAGAGAGAGAGTCAACAAGAGCTTAATCAGTAAATAAAGGCAGAGGGGACGGCTCCTATCTTCATCCAGACTTACAAAGTCTGCATGGCTGTCACATTGTTTTGGTATGCTAAACCTTAGCTTCATTCGACAGACGATACTAAAACACCTATGGTTTATGTAATTTCCTTTATTTAGAACTTATTTTTAACTACAATGAAGGTAGGGATTTTACGTCGCGAGTTGCTATGCAGAAGTACACTTAACGCTCTAAGCTATTACTTAGTATAGTGACAACTTTACACAACGGAGTGAATTTGAGATATAATAGGAAGGGGTTTAATGGTTGTATGGACGCTGACATTCCATTGAGAAATCGGTAATTGAAATGCTACATCTCTACCATAGAGAGTTCTTGTGTTGCATATGTATCGATAATACCTATGACATTCCTAGGTCTACAAGAAGTATGATTGTGTACACTTACATTGCCCTCATTCTCGAAAGTCTGATAAAACATCCATAGCCAAACATACTTCATTATAATTTTTTATGGTATTGTGGGCCAGTAATCTACGTTATAGAGCTGAAAGTTACAGACATGGTTTTGTTAACATTAATTTAAAACTGGGTAAACATCACTACACCCTAGTCCAGATACCCATCTATTTCGTACACGGGAGATTGAGAGGTTAAATCCCCAGAATCGCTTTGGAATAGTACTATTTGTGTTGTTAGTGCTTAACCTATTTACTTACACACCCTCTGAACTCTTTCACTGTTATTTACGGAGCACTTTGTTTAGTGATTGATTTCGACCCCTGGGTAAAATGGACAGAAGAGTCAATCATAGTGATGAACATCAATGCTACAGTTTTACTTAGGGGAAGATTTTGTGAGCAAATCTGTCTTGAGCTTGAGTATGCTACTGCTTATCATACAGCCATTCTTGAAGGCGCTTTAAGTACGTCAGTCATTTCCCAATATTCCTTCGTGGTGTCCTTGCCAACTTCCATCGCATATTTTTGAAGCTGGGTATTTGTACAACCCAAGTGCTTGATACGGTGTTGCGGGAATCCCCTTTGATGTCTAAATATGCATTCCTCAACAGACAAGAACAAGAGAAAGAGGCATCCCCTAAATATATTTGTGCCTGAGTAAATGCCATTTCTTTCAAATTGGGAGATTTTGTATAAAAAGCTATATTGAAGCTTCCAAATCTCGCAGGATGCTCTTTTGATTTTAATCAATCTTGTCACTAGCAATTAACGTCCTTTCTATTCTCTAATTTTTCTATTGTATATCTCTGTGTAGTCAAGCCTATTTGGCCGTGTCACTTGTCTAAAGGATACTGAACTGGTCTGATCAATTGTTTTTTATAAATCGGGAATAGCCTACAAATGAGGCAAATTGCTTGTTGTTAATTCTATTAAGCATCCTTTCTGTTCATTCCCGATCCCTTTTGAATAAGCTTGCTTTACACAAACACCCATGCTACCGTGGCTTCACCATTGAGAGCATTTCACGCTTAACTTGTTGCTTTGTTGTGCTTTTACTTCAGCAGCTGTAGCTAACTATGTATTGCTACTGTGTGGACTAAACTCTGCTTTGTGCTTGCACGTCTACCAAATATCTCTTATTATGGAAGCGATCGAAAATTTTTAAACTATTAATATTCCTTGTTCTGCTTCATCGTCTCCACAGTTGCTATTTTAGACTCGGCTAAAGTTCCAGTAACTTTTCATGTATATATCCAGGAAAACATTACACTGAACTAGTGTTTTGATGAGGAGTTTGAGCTCAACAGCACAACATGTGACAAGGTGGCTTGAGTTAGAAGTGGAATTACATACACTCTGAAGAGAAATTCTTGTATATATTCAGAGAAGGTTGAGGTAAATTCGTTGCGGATAAGTTGAGAAACATTTGGTGATTTAAAAGGCTTGATGCAAATTTCAAGAGGATGTCATCTTTACGGTTAACTAACATTTTTCTTCAGCGAAGCTTTACCACATGGTTACTGCTGCAAGGTAAGAACATTTAAGATCTTCTTACATTAAATGAGGTTCTATAAATTCACGGCTGTAAAATATACCATACTAGTAAATCAGTTACTTGTTAACGACATCTAACGGATGGGAATACGTCTTTCGTTGAATTGCATTGACAATTTTCTCTTAGCCAAGGGCGAAGATAAAGAAGTGAAACAGCACGAATTTTAATATACATACAACGTGAACAATGAAGTTGAACAGATCAAAACGAGCAAGATCAAAACAGAGGACGTTATCAATTGTACTTTAAGCTTTATAAAGGCATGTCGACCTCAACTTGTTTTTAGGAAGGTTCTGTTTAGTTTATCACCTCTTCAACGGCACCGATTATCAATTGACATATGCTCCAAAGGGCATTCTTATATTTCGTGTGGCTAGTTTGGAACTTCTGCTTTCTTGCAACAGCCAAGTGTTCTCAGAGCTTATCATGTCTGGAAATTGGGCCAGGCATTCAATTGGCTTTTAAACATCCTATCACAAAGACCTTATCTATCCTCCTACAACAGAGAGATTAATGTTCGTGTCACATTTCAAGGCAGGTTTACGTTATTTGATAGTTTTAACTTTACAATACTTGACAAATACAACCCCCAAAATATCATTCGTTGTAGAATGCCCGCCTAAATTTGAAATGAAGTTCTTAGGCCTTGAGAAAAAGCTCTACAAATAGCACTGTTCAATTTGAAAAGGATTATTTACTATAAACTGTAGCTGGAATAATGCATCATGAAAAGCTTGCTCTAAAGACAAAGTCGGATGCAAACCTTCCTCAATTGCGGAGGAAAAATTTACATGTCAACAAGTATCGCTCGTTTAAATATTTCATAACTTCCCTTTCCTGGGAGATCTTGTGGATTTGAAGCCTTGATTTTCCTCTTCTGAAAGGATGAAAAGCTTAGTGAATAATTAAAAAATTCCCTGTACAAAAAAGGCTGGCGGTATGTCATCTTCACCAAGTCAAGTCTCTCGATCAGTCATGCAAATCGCTCATTCAAATTTGGCAGCTAAAAGACTGACCTCTAATCAGTTTGGTCAGTCAAACTTGTTGTAAGTCTATATGATATGTTCAAAGGGAAGTTTGACCTTTCCAGGCTCTCAGTGAAAAGTTTTAACGTCAGAAAGCGTGCTTAATCTTTCGTAGACCCACAAGTCATTAGAACTGTTCCAAACATCATAAATTTCTATACGCTTAAATTACACCTTACTTACTTTCAGAGTAACCTGGCGACTCAGAATACGATGACTAATGATGGGACGTGCAAGCAGAGGTTACCATCTGTGTAGAAAACCTTACGCACAAGAATTACTGATATACAAAACTACGAATCCAGTTCTGATTTAAAAGTAAAGCATTTGTCGGAGACTCTTCCTCGTTCTTTCTGGTGGTTACACCAATGCAGTAGCTAAAAAATCGAGGCGTGCTTCGAGTGTCGAGTGCCGAGTGCCGAGAATGATAGAGAAACCAACTATCAATTACACGGCAGTCGTTAGAGACTAAAATTTATGTTGTGCATACTGTCCTAAAATGCTGTGATTTTCTTTTTAATTTTTCTTATTTATACTTATTAGCGTTTTAAAAGGTTTTGCCGGCCTTAACTTGATTACTTAAGCTACCAGAAGACAACAAAATCATGCAATAGATCATTCCCAATGGGCTCGTTTTTTCAATTGATAGATTGAAAATGTAGAATGCAGAAGGGTGCTGGTTGAAGTCCATGCACGACCTCAATTTAAAAACTGCTAATGTGAACATAACGGGAAAATAGGTACCTGTCATTACCTAGGGAAACACAAAGGTTGCGAGGAAAAGAACTGGCCACAATGTTTACCAGTATGTGACTTAGACGTTTAATCCGCTAACAGTGCACAGTCCTGATGTTTTGCAGCAGAGTGCGACGCTACTTTTACATGTTCCCTACTCTGGAAAATAACATTTTAAGAAAAATATTTTCTGGCATGCAAAGCATATTTGCTGTTGTTTAACAGACTTCGTTCAAATTCCTTCCTAGATGCTTAATTATATCTAAGATAAATTTTTAGGATTAAAAATCAGTTATTACTACGTAGTTTTGCCGATGTGAATATTTTGAAAGTAACCTGATATTGTTGTTACTTTGCTTCTTCAAGCCGAACATGACCAAATACGTATTTCTGAAACCCATGAAATATATCTAATTAATGCTAAAGGTAAACCTGCTTAATCTTGTCAAATACAAACAAGACGCCTATCAATCCTATTCGACCCTGCCCATGCAATTGGTTTTACGATCACCTTTTATAACCTCCCACCGGCTGACTATATTTAAGTAAAACCAAACGACAGTCCATATTCTTAAACTGAACTAAATATCAACAGAATAAATCAAATAGATTCATAGTTTGCCCATCAGTTTTATGGCTAAAATAGATCTTGAACGAAGTTTTCTCGTTATATCATTGCAACGGCAGTTTTCTGTACAATTTTTTGATCCCATCTTTGTGTCACGCAAGACTTTATGTGGAATCAAAGCCAAGAAGGGCCGATCTCACTTACGGTAACTACTTAGTTTGGAGTTACCATGTCCCGTATAAATGAGAGGAGATCCCGTACCTGTTTGGATTTTGTTGCATCTTTTAGTCCATTCAAGCGTTACTAGAGCCAGAAACCTACTTGACACATAACGTAAGAATTTGCCTTCGATTGCTTCGAATAGAGATTACGCTATCCGATCCAAAGTATTGACATAAAAGACTTGCAAAATGCTATTAAAACCATTAAATTTTCAATTTGCAAGCTAGGTACTTGCAAATAATTACTAACTGTCTGCAACATTGAAAAGGTATGAAACTATTTGTACATCTATATATTTAATGTTCTATCTTTTTCGTGCTGTGTTCATAAAGAAAAGGCAGTGTTCTAGTTAAGTTTTAAAGGTCCCGCAGCGGTAGGAAGATGTAGTGTCCTACGTTGGAACTGAAGTTCTTGGCTGTGTGCTAAGCGGAGCCCCAAAATATTGTGCTCTTTGGCCATTGGAGATTCTCTAAGACGCTAGTTTTGCTGTCAGTTCTTATTTAAGAAAGACCAAAAAAATTTCTCATTAGATAACAGATTTTTTGTGACACCGAGGACGAATTTTGAGTGGCGGCACGAAAATCTGCGTAGCGCTGGGGGAATGCCTCGTAGCGGTCCATTAAAAGTGCGTTGTAGCGTGCGTGCTCAAAGCGCCCAGCTAAAACACTAAATGGTAAGACTTTCAACAACAACAATAGCTAGTGTAAGGCTCTCTCTGGTTATCACGGTTGACGCCAGATAGGGCCCTAAATCTCGCCACTCAAATCTACCATTTAAACTTGTTCTATTGTGATCAGCTTGTCATAATCATTCTTAAAACGTATAAAATCACATTAAATTCTTGCACTTGACCTACAAACCATGAAATGTGAGTAGGGTTTGACATAATTTTGTAAAAAGAAATAAGCCCGTTAACTATTGTACCTTTAATGCATCACCCCTGATATGGGACTCACATTGTTTCATGCAGGTGTAGGATCTTCATAATCTAAAATGTTAGCTAGTATGTCATAAGTAATCAGAAAATGAGAAAACACCACTTTCTACCTGATATTGAAGATCAATTTGTTTTAGATGATATGGATTTGTCTGAGTTTTCATAATCCATTACTTACATCGAGACAGTAAAATTGGAATGATATTGCAAGTAGTTGAAGGTAACTAATAGCAACCTAATACGATCTCAAAAATCATCCAGTAGAATTATAATATTGTCACTACCATAAAATCTATTTTTGATAGAGGAATTAATAATGTTGAAACTTGCCTAGTTACTGCGATATCATACGGGCTCCAGTTGTTCACGGCAAGGGATTAGTGATAGTAAAAGAAGAACGGATTTTCAGGATATAAAACATGCCAGAAGTTGTACCAGACGTAGTAAGAAGATATGAAGAAGAAACAATCATTGCAATACTGAAGTTCGTAGAACAGTTTCTGCCGGAAGTGTTTTATCTTGATAACTTACATTTAGTGTAATGATTATAACTGGTTTTCCTTTTACAATAAACCCAAAATATTGATTGATACAGAAATGTTAAAAATTACCAACCACCTTTGATTTCTTTGTTAGTTAAATTAATATTTATCAATAAATAAACGTGTTCAATATTTTTCCAAAAATTCGATTACATCAGCTCTCCCCAACCGATTAACATTTCTTTAAGATAAACGTATTCCCATTCGGTAGAGAGTGTGATATAGTCGAGGATAAAACGCCATGAACCACGTCGTGGTAAGGTAAGATGGCAACCTTTATCCTGCTGCAGCTAATGGAAATTGGTTCTTTCTGCTTGGCTTGTGGAAGCTTTCATAACTTCACGGTCCATTGCGGGTTACAGCCATAGACCTTTCCAATGGATTAACAAAAGTTTATAAGAAAACAAGCTATTTGTTGGTATCTTGCACTTAGGTCGCTACCACTTCGTCTTTTGTGAAAACAGCTTAGTACAGACGCAGGCTTCACAGCAATAATTTTAAGAGCCTCTTCTAGGAAGCGGTACTTCTCCAGTTGATGACACGTAAGGTTTTTTTTCTTGCGCGTAAAACATACGGAACTAGAGTTCCTTCTCTCTCCCTCTCTGTTGTCATTCCCGTTGCGGGCCGTAATTAAATGATTTCATAATTGGCAGCGTCATCTGGGCATCCAGAATGAAATACGAAGATGGCGCCGGCATAATCACTTATGTTGGATAAGTCATTGTAGCTTACGGAATCAAAACTGTCACTGCCCTTACAAACCTATGGCTCTATTTCCAATTATCTTACCACCAAGGTCGAGCTCCTCTAAGGCTACTTTCATGAATCTGTGTCCAAGAAACTTCTATTGTCTTCTTTTGATGTATTGTAGCATAGTAAGTTCTTGAGCTATTATCTCGGAGAAAAAATTAAGTAGGGAACCAATGCATGTAGCAGATACGGAACTTGCGTCCGTAGAAACACTCATCCGAAACCTCGATGTTTTAACAGTTTCTGCTTTTCAATTTTGGCATTATTAACCCACCAAGAGTGTACCCCAGGCGTACGTACTTAGAAGACCCTTTTATATGTTTATGGCAGGTTTATCATCCATCTATGTAACCTTATATGATTGAAATGCAAGGTTTAATCAAACTTTCAGAACAATAATTCAAGGTGAATATCACATTTCCAAGTGATTGTTCATCTTTCTTATGGAAAATCTAGGCATCAGGTGAAGATTTAAAGTTAGCGGTGGTCTCGTTTCCCTTTTGCCTTTAGATATCTCAAGAAAAAGACTTGATGTTTGAGAGATTATATGTTCAATAAATGAGAAGAAATATGATCTTTCTTCGTCCAATTTAAGAAGTGTAAATTAGTAATAGGTAATGTTGAACAGTCATAAGAGTGATGAAAAGCATACAACTCCATCAAGAACTCAATTTCGGAAAAATTTGGAAATAATGCAGTTGTAAGATTCTTGTGAAAAAGTAATCCTTTCCTTTTAGTGACAAAAAATTATAAATCACGCAAATTAACTTTAATTACTCTTGTAGGACATAATATTTTTTGCTTTAAATAAACCATCAATGTCAAATTTGCCCAAAATCACGACAGTTAATGAGTACAGCATTTGAAAGTGCTTGGCATATCAGAGACTTACAGGATATGAAAATTATAATCAAAATCTCGCACGAAAGAAAATGTTATTTTGATAAAATGATACGTTCCACGGATCTTTGTTTTTAAATCATTAAAATTTAAGATCAAAGTTGAATCTCATGTTCTATTTGTCAAATGGAAAACAAAGAAATGGGTCAATATTATCCGCATGAAACACGAACTGTGCGTTTCCAGTACCACAGACAGGCGTTGCCTTTTAGAGCTCATACATAAATGTATCATCCTATTAGCTCACATGCCTAAGCAACAAGTGTTCACAGAGCCAATAATATCAACATAGCGTTGGGGCTACTATTCCCAACACCCAGTCATTGGAATCTCAAAATAACCTTGTCTGGAAAACATTTTATCTTTGGTAAGAAAAGCTTTTTACCATAGAATCTTGCATGAGGTATTAGAGAAACGTGAGACGAGACAAGGACGAGACACTTTACGTATTCTATTAAAACACTATTTTGAAAAAGTCAGACCACCATGGTATTAAGAGGGAGAGGAGAAGCAAGCCCCGCCCCATTTCCTTGTGTCAATCCGATGCTGTTTTGCTGTATGTGTGAATGCTTTAGCGATGATTTTTAGCTTGTTATATTTCACCGCATCAATAACAGCAAGTGCAACCACGCTTTATCCACTTAGTGTTAAGATTAAAAGGAAGAGTTCTACATCAACCCCCAACTTCTGATCTGGGAGTGTAAGGGAGATCAAATTTGGTAAAAATTCAATTGACCTTATACAAGTTCTAGTAAGACTTTTTGTCATGAGCCAAAGAGAGGCGTCATAGGGAGACTCTTTTGTGGTTTCTTATGGGTATTGTGAATGACCTGAAAGAGGAGGAGTCCACAGTTGACGTACGTTATGTTATTATTTTTGATATTAACCTCTGTCCGGCATTCCTTCCTACTCTGATCGGCTTTAAAAGATTCTTATCTGTCCTCAGACATAGCTGTATTTTGTGAACGACGCCCAAACACGTAGATAAGAAATTATCCTAACAGAGCCTGTCTATAGACAAAAAACAGGATAAATCTACTCTACAAAACTCAACCTATTACCAAATACACAAATATAAAATGATCATCTAGCTGAACGTTCAAAGCCTTTTAACTTATACCTATAGTTCCCTGCCGCTCTTTATCCAATTACAAGGTCATATAGAACGTAAGAATAACTTATATATTTCCCATTTCACCCTTCACTCTAGTCAACTAGTGCCTGAGTCAATCACACTAACTCGCCCCGGGAGAAAACCTTTAGTTATCATAAATTGGCTACTTAAAGCAATTTTCAACTTTTATATCACAAACCAACCTGTCATTTACATTAGTAAAGCAAATTTTTAGCTGGTGGCAAATAACCTTTAATGTTTGTAATTTCTACCAACTAAGGATATTTTGGTTATAATATTTATACAGTATCATGTGTGTGTTTTGCTACAGAGGCAATTTATTCTAAAGGGTATATAATATTTTGCTAACTAACTGTATATCAAACTTCTTTAGTAGAAATATACATACCCTCTGTCATTATAGAGCACATCATGGTATACGTAGTACCTGCGTCGAGTGAGTAATAATGTTACATGGTAATACACTTTTGGTGTATGTAGTTGCCAATAAGAAAACAGAGTAAACATTTAAACTGCTTACTTATGTACCCTATGTCCAAAATTTTTATGTACTGTAAAGTAATCGGGCCTGGGCTATATTTGATTCAACGAAAGACACCTAAATTTGGATCATCTATCAGTCGTCGTTGGCTCTATCATCGTCAAGTGTGTGGGAAAAGCATGATATAAGTTTCGGAGTGTACTTGAAAACCTTTTCACATAGGAAGATAGTTAGCCATAAGATAGACTTATTTAGAATCTGATAGAAGGAAAGAAAGGGAAAGAGAGAAGACCGCTGTCTACAGGGTTTGCATTAGCAATACTAACGATCTCAGACTTACTTGCTTCGTTAGATGCCCTTGAATGTGCGACCACAGGTCCGTCAACAACTAGTTTTTCTGATTTGGTCGTTGTAACTCTCATATTATTATTATTTTAGAAAATGGATCTTCACATTGTTAAATTATTAAATTTGTGTAGTGCGACAACCACGGAAATGTATTGTCCAGCAATCTGCATTCGGCACTTCACAATCCCTTGATAATTTTAAACGTCTACACATCCAATTGCAGCGATATTTTTTCACTAGAATGTTGGTGTAGATACCAATAAGGGAAGGTTGAATTTGTTTTGCTGCTGTTTCAGCTCTTGCATCAAGAACAACTTTGACATTTATAAATTCCTTTCCGAAAATATAACTGTTTCCACGTTTTGCATGTGATTTACAACACAAGGAACCGCAGTCTAACCAAAACAAGAACTAGTTGCAATTGCATTCATTACAAGGAGTTATCAACTCTTTTTCAAAGATAGAGAAATAAAAAGTCCAACCTCTCAAAGCTGCTAGGCATATATATTTAACTTAGCTATATTGCTTGGAGCCTGTAACTTAGAAATACGAGTGCAGTGTACTTTCTTTTGCTTTCTGTACTTTTCTCCCTTTGCACCTTCATGCACAACCTTTTGTGTCTGGATCTACAAGCTTTCTTTACGTCCTCGATAGAGGTGCTGGAGTTGTGTAGATTATTTCAATTGATCGTCCCCTACATGGCCTGGCATCACTAGAAACATAAGTGTGAAGCAAAGCCTTTGGTAATCGTCTCTCTTCCATTCTACGTACGTGTCTCAATGCTAGAATTGTATGAATGCCATTAATTCGAATTTTCTGTAGAATTTCAACATCTGAAATCATGTTTGACACTTAATGTAAAGATAACTCTCGAAAGTGTGAAGACGAAAGGCATCCATACCGCTTATCTGTATCGCATATGGCAGTCCGTGTGGAAGACCGCTAAACTGCATGCGTTATAGACTTTCCTTCTTGTCTGAAGTTGTAGCCCGTTGTTTCTCTCAATCCTCTTTTGAAGTGGACGAAAAGGAAGGCACTGTTCTTCTTTAAATCCATTTTACTACAGACAGAAGGGCCAAACTAGTATAACGTATTATCTATATCAAGGAATTTTACCGGTCAACATCTTTGGCAAATTCTGGTATAATCTTGGAGTATCAGACTAGCGTATATACAAAAGCAAGAACAATGACAGGAGAAGAATTTCAACAACCCCTATATGTCACCATCGACATAGCAAACAGAAGTTAAGTAAATGTCATTCTAGTTTACTTTGTCTTGACTCTGAACCTCTGGAAATCAAACCGTCTACTATTGTAGCGCGTAAGTCTTTCCTCTGAAAAAGTAAAACGAGCAAGCTGGAAAATAAATGGGTAATGGACAGGGAGCAAAAGAAACATCTCTCTTTTACACCAAATATTATCAAAGAACTTTCCTAGATATTTCATCAAAAGGGATTGCCTAGCTGCCTAATCTACAAGATCTTAAATTCCTGAGTTTCAGTGGAGAAACAGATCTTCTCAACTTTCTTAGACAATCCTTTCCTACTCTCCCAAACTATTCCCTCCTATACTTACTAAACTCTTGAAAACCCGTAATCAAGCTACTAGTAACAGACATGCCAAATAGAATGAAGCATAAATCAATTTTTAATGTTCTTGAATAAACTCGGTAAGCCTTACGATCTGCTGTGCTGCATTTTTGGAGTCTGGTAACTAGTGATCGGGTTGTCGTAGGACAGTCCTCCTGCCTGATGCCATCAAATTTAAAATTTCGTCTGTCGTACTGCCTGTTTCTTCGTTGTGTGATAGACCAAAATTGCTAGGTAAACCTTGATAACCATTTTGCACCCGTAAATGTTTGACATCGGTTATTGTCTGGATCTTGTTTATAACATCATCTGCAAGAAAATAGCTTAATCTGAAGGTAAAATTGACAATAGTAAAATGTTTGGAAACATCATGTTGACCAGTGACTCTGGTTTACTGAAAGCCTCTTATCTTGTAAACTATAGCGTCCATAACCAAGCGTTCTATTTCTCAACATCACTTAAGGCTAGTACTAGAAACCTATTCAAATTCTGTACCAGGTGACAAAATTCTATTGAGAACAAGATTTGTAGGGCCCATGTGAATCGGAGGGGCATTGGAGACTGCCCTCAGGAGACTTAATAAATCTGATTCCCCTTTTTCTTAACACTTAATGAGGCTCAAAGTTGATACAGACAATATAGGAGATTAAGGGGAATCAATGTATATTATGACGTCATGAATTATAAGACTTTATACAATCGATATTGCAATTTAATTAAGCAACTTCAAGTCAGAAATTAAAACTTGAGTTTTCTGTTTGCAAAGAACATTTGATAAAATTTACGGCGCAGAAGTATGTAAAACTAGTATAAACATTCAAAATATGCAGACTAGGAAAACCTAAAACTTAAGGAGAATTTCGATTTAGATCATAAGCCGCAATATTAAGATTCAACAAGTTATATAGAGGAAATTCAAGCGTCATAAGAAAATAGTTTCTATCAACTGTAAAAACGATAAAAGGAGTCTTGATGTACCTTAGATTTATTCCAAGGTCCCTCCCGTCTTAAGACGACCTAATCATACTCATTTGACAAAATAATTTAGGATATGAATGTGGTTTCTTCGTGCTGAGACTCACTAAAGAGATACGATAAGATCAATTACCACAAATGAAACTCTGGTTCCGACGTGAATAACTGTGTATATTGGTTGGTCTCTGTTAACATTAGCGTAGCTTTCTTGGTCAGTAGCTCCTATCGATCAATGTCTTCTATACAAAGGTTGAGTTGCCAGATTATTTTCTGATTTGAGTTTGCTTAGGAGAGATCAAACAAACCTGAGAACACCTAACTTAGGAGAATGAAACCAATCATTTTCTAAAGTATCTTTGGCATGCCCTAACTGTTATTATGTTCTGTGGGTAGTTCGCACTGTACTGGTGCTGTCAATGTTTGGGTTAATAGTCAGTCTGCTGTCTAATATCACTTGAGCGAGGTTTTGTTTATCACACAGTCCAGACATACCTGCAACAGGGTTCGAATGTGTTTTGGTAAAGCTATTGAACACGTTGTCAATAAGTTTAATTTCGTTCAAGGTTCAAATGGGTTTCTCCCATATGATTTTTACTAAAATTGCCACATGATATTCTAAGACGATTCGCCTACGATTTCTGAACTAGAGATTTATCAGAATATGAAACGACTTCTACTATAAGCGATATAACTAAACCAGGTAATGCATGACGACAGTAACTATCAGCCGAGTAAATGCCCGAACTAATTTACTCCAGTGTCTCTTACATATTCCAGGATTGACCTTACACCAATTTTGGTTCTGATGTCTTTACCTCTCCTCTTACATCTTAGCGAGACACACAGTATCTACATTAGTATTCTTATTTCGGTCCTATTGTCAAGTCTGGTGATAAAAGACACCGATAAACCAGAGTTATTAAACAAAAACTATTGCCACCAAATGCACCCATCCCTTAAATGCAATAAACTCATCGACCTTAAAGAGCTCGGTCTTCATAGGGTTAAGAAGAAGCCATGACGTTCACATGTGGGGATATGATGCAATTATAATCAATACCTAATGCCCACATGATACAAGATTAAAAGTAGCAACCATGTGTAGAGACGATAAACGGTTGCTCATCCCTCGTCTCGTAAATAAGTAATCCTCCTAAGGGTAGCATAATTTGAAGTAAGTCATCTAGGATTTTTAGTAGTTTGGATTATTACTTGATATTGTAAATGTAGTAAATGGTATACTATAGCTTGTTGATTCACAAAAAATCTTATTTTTTCATAAATTTATGGTTATTCTGTTGAATCAGACGAAAAGTTGGGATGGAATTGCTACATGACAATTTAGAATAAACATAGATCCTAACAGTTGGTCAGCAACCAAATGTATAGTTAAATCACTTCCTGCCTTTCGTCATAGTCAAATGTTATTGCAAGATCCTGACTTACTGTACATACGTACAAACTGTACATACGTGCAAACTGCATATACGTACAAACTGTATATACGTACAAACTGTATATACGTGCATACTGTATTTACTTACAAACTATTTATACGTACAAACTGTACATACGTACAAGCTGCACATACCTACAAGATGTACATACTGGACAAAAAATTTACTTATTTAGTCCATATGGGTGATATTAAAGGCAAACTTAAATCTTCTTCCCTATAAGATATATTCAAATATTCAAAGCCATACAAAACTTTTTATGTCTGCTCTATGACTAGTCAAAAATGCGATAATTAATGTGTGTTTCTGAGGAGTTTAATAACGATATTGTGTCATGTACGTTAAGTTATATACTCCTGTGCAATAAACTATAACTATAGGAATTGATAGATATGGAAAAGTTCGGTCTGTGCAATGAATACAATTTTGAACAGAGGTCAATTCAGTCAATCCCCGTTTTTTCTCAGAACACCGATTATTAGCATACTGACATACAGCGATGTCTTTGGATGACATCCACCCAAAAAGTAAATGTAAAGTAAGACAGATTATTAATGGATACTCCCTCTCACAATCGACAAGACGAGATGTTCTTTTGATTCGATTCATCTCAAAGAGTTTCCTTTTCATTATTAGTAAATTTTAAAGATTTCCTTTTGTATTATGGCCATATTGGCATTTTCCCTCGTACTTTCTTACAAGGAAGATATCATCATGGTGCCTTCTCGTTTACAAAATATTTCCTGTCTTTGGCTTTATGTATTGTTAAAAAGCATCCTTCAAGAGCAATTTTAAGCCGTAAAGATCTTTTGTTGTGCGGTCTTGTTCAACTCCTTTTGAAAAATCGGTGGTAGTATATTTTAGGCACGTTCACTGAAGTGAAACTTTTGTGGTGGCTAGATCTTACAAAGTCAGAAAAGATAAAAATCTTATTCTATAACTAGATTTCATATTAATTTTGTTGAGAGGGAAGGATAAGAGACGATTTTCCATGACAAAGTAGTTTAGAGTTTAAAAAACCGCAGTCCTAAGCACGGGAATCTGTGCCTGTTCCTTGAATCAGTTGTTTTCCTTTACAACACAGAATCTTGCTTTCTTGCCACAAATTATAATGCATTGAAAGAAACGGGTCATAATGCGTTGGCTTGTTTTTGAAAGAAATACTGCTTTCTCCTTGCATTGAATTCCCAATGGATCATAAACTCTTTCTGACATTATAGTAACTCTCTGGACTTGCAGCTTTAGAAGTAAGGCTACCATTGCTGCCTAATTAATGTCATGCGTTTATAAAATATGCAGTCTCCAATCCACTTATAGGCCACCTTTTCATCCAGTAAACCATTAACTACAGATCATGGATTCATAACTGCGTCTCTTTGGTGTGGAATAGTAAGAGGATGAAAACATTAGTGCGTACTGAATAAGTAAGCATCTAATATTACGTCGTTGCAGAAATAGTGTGTCAATCACGGATACGAGATGGTTTGATATAAGACAACGACACGATTCTAGAGTTATGCCATAAGTTTGCTTTGACTAGTCTGCCGTCTTCTTACGCACGGAGAGCCATGACCTAAACATTAGTTGTTTTGCCCATCCTTTGAACAGTAGCGTATCTAGAAATTCAGAAGAGGAAGAGGAGATGGCAGGATAAGACTAAATGTCATAAGGCAATGCTTTGTGTGTGTGTATTGGGGGTGGGGGGTGGGGGTGTTCGGAGCGCTCTCTTAGAGGTCTGTAAATCGCAGAAGCAGGCCAGAAATCAGAATTCAAAAGTTTCACACACGTGATGTATTAATATAGTCGAGAATAAGCTCTCTATCCCCAAATATGTACTGCAATTCTAATATCTCTTTATTATCCGCAAATCTGAAACGTGAAAAATGCTACGATCAGCAGCTGAGGAAACTTCGTGGTGTAAATCATGAAAAATACGATAGCAAAAATTGGTGTGTATCTCGTTAAGAAAATACTTTTTTACATATTTTTCTTCTCTTCTTCCATTAACAGTCTTTCTTTTCCGACTCTTTATTAGCACCTATTTCTTGTCTCTTTTACCTGTAAATACTTACTTGTAAGCAAAATGTCAGCTTTTTCAGGCAACCATCCTCTACCTATCCAAAATGTATTTCTCTTGCAAGATTAGCTCCTTTTTATCCACCTTGAAGATCTTAGCCATTTCCAATTCTGCTTTTCTCTATAGTGGGATTCTTCTAATGAGCAAGTTTTGCCTTGACGCTTTGATTACCATTGTGAACATTAATTTGCCACTAAAGCTTTGTACCAACATACTGAAGTTATGTGAGCACGTTCCATGCCTTTTGATATTCTGTAACTTTGGAAACATAAAAGTTAACAAGGTGCTGTTAGCTTTAGTTATTTATCTAAGCCATTCGCATTTCAACGTTCATTTTTTTGGCATAGAAAAGTCGCCAGATCTTGAATTAAATTCTGTTACTCTTTAACCTTGTTCTTCACAGGTGAAGACTTGCGTAGGTCTCTATTGATAAAAATTCTATCAAATTTGCAAAGCGATAAGGGACGCCTACCTATAACCACAAATGTATTGCTTAACTATGATTTCATTATCGGTGTAAAGGACAATAAACATAATAACCATTTATATCAGTTAGTTTCCAAGACGATCTAATTAAAGAGGTCTAGAGAAGGAAGTGCCGATGAAATATCCAAATAACCTATTAAGAAATGGCAAAATTACAGACGATGGAGTTGGAACCATGTAGCAGAACATCGCAAAATACGAATTGATGAAAGTACGTATTGCTTATGCAAATTCAGTATTGTAGGACTACTAAACAGTCTTCTATACCGGGGCCTAATAGTAAACAATTGTGGTCATAAGAGGTACATAATGAAACAGCCCGTTTTCAGTTTTATGTCAACTGTAAGCTATCAATTGTAAATTACCAAAGACAAGCTAGTTCAATTACAAGGAACAAAAAAAACCTGTAAAGTTTACGGCACAATCTGTATATTAAACGGAATCTTTAGATGAAAAATCTATTTCACTGCCAAAAATGAAAGAAAGTGAGGTTGCCTACAACAACGAGAGCAAGGACAAGACCAACTACTACTACTACTACTACTACTACTACTGCTGCTCCTAATAATAAGAATAATGATAACAATAATACTCCTACTACTCTTACTACTACTAATAATATTACTATTGCTACTACTACCTCCATTACTGCTACTATTGCTACCACTACTACCACTACTCCTCCTCCTAATAATAATGATAATAATAACAATAATACTTCTACTACTCCTACTACTACTAATAATATTACTATTGCTACTACTACCTCCATTATTGCTACTACTACTACTAATAATATTACTATTGCTACTACTACCTCCATTACTGCTACTATTGCTACCACTACTATCACTACTCCTCCTCCTCCTACTAATAATACTAATAATAATAACAATAATAATAAGAATGTAAATATTAGTACTCGTCGTATTATTAAAACTACTAAT
>JAAAKL020000534.1:0-40598 GCA_010016065.2 Carybdea cf. marsupialis auct. non (Linnaeus, 1758)
TAAACGGGTAATGTGTTAGAACATGTCACTCTGCGATGACTTTGCAAAAACGCATATAGTATGTTTGCTGACTAGGAATGATACGACTTTATTCCCTTCATTTTCTACGTATAGGTTGTCTTTCATTTGTCTGTCGTAAACGTAAGAAAATGTTGTAAGGTCTTTTTCTCTAACGGCGGTCGTGTCAACTATGAAGATGGAAATCCTCCATACCCCTACAGGTACAAAACGACACACGAAGTCCTGTTGCACATCTTCAAGAATCTGTTGTTTCAGGGTCAACGTTCTTGCAGGGTATGCAAAGGCATGTTTCATCCAACCGTTATCTGTACGCACAATAATTGTGATAATGAATTATTGGAATATTATGTTTACAAAGAAACATGTTTAATCAATTTTGATCTAATAGGTACTTATATAAATGAAATGGCACCGATGAGGCTAACCGCGAAAAAGAAAATAAGGCTGTTGTTGGGTTGAGAATTGGGGGTCGAATACCCGGATTGTCGACTGTACTAATGCACTATTTAGTGCAGTGGTAAAGTCTTCGTTTTCGGATTGGGAGGTCCTGGGTTCAAACCGGGCCAGCGCCCCAAGCACTTCCTGCTTAATGAGTTCTATACTATGTAGTTCATGACTGAGTTCTATACTGTGTAGTTCAGATTGGGTTGAATCCATCCCATTCAAGACAGAAGCTCCCCTAAAAAGCTGAATACGAATGGGGTTAAGCCTTGGTGTAGTGAAACTGTACTGTTTGCAGATGGAGGAGATTGATATATATAAGTACTCAGATAGACACACAAGCAGTCATGAACTACATAGTATAGATCTCATAAACATGAAGTGCTTGGGGCGCTGGCCCGGTTCGAACCCAGGATCTCCCACACTGAAAACGAAGACTTTACCACTGCACTAACTAGTGCAATAATAAAGTCGACAATCCAGCTAGTCGATCCCGAATTCTCACCACCACCAGCACTCTTATTTTCTGTTTCGCGGTTAGCTTCATCGGTGCCATTTAATTGATATAAGCACTCAGGCAGACACACAAGCAGCCATGAACTACATAGTATAGATCTCATAAACATGAAGTGCTTATATATAAAACATGAATAAACATGAAGTGTAGATATATACATATATATGTATATAAACAAAAAAGCTAAAAGTGCTCTCGCAAGCTTTCGGAAATCTCTTTCCTTCTTCAGGCCGTGACAAAGAATATTTAAGGTTAGAAAACTACTATACAAAGAAACCCAATGAAAAAAGCTATGTAAAACTATTGACATCAAAAATTCCGTTTGTAGAAAGCCAGGCGTCAAGGCCTATAATTAAGTTAAAATGACCAATTACTAAGAATTTAAAGTTGTCTACTGATTCACAGGAAAAGAGTCACATCGAATATCAAAAACATATAGCATTTTCTACGATGTTTACAGAAGTATTTCCGTTTTGAGATAGCCTGGGACGTAGGGAAGAAGGACATATGTCACAGGAATAGAAATTCCTTGAACTTACTATGTATACTTCATTCGTTTTCTATAGGAGAAATACACGTGAAATTTCAATCAATTATCATGAGACCAACTACCAAATAATTCAGTGTCTCGTCGATTGTTAGGGGTGTACATTCAAACTATGTGCTTTAAGAACTATCGCTTGAAGCAAGGCATCACTTACTAAAGACGCTAAGAAACCTAAACATCTACTACATGGCAGGAATCTCTTCATTTCAACTTTAAAATTGATACTATTTCAACTACAACTACTTGTGGGTTGTTCGAGTACCGATAGAAGATAGATCTCTCTTTTATAACTTCTTAATTGCAGAAAACATCATTTGTCTTTCTGACGTATGCAAATGATGATGCCAGTCCTGTATCGTTTTATTGATTTACTACGATTGTATACAGTAAGCATGGGGTAGACGAATGCTTTATTTTAGTTTCTTAAAACAAATTATTAAAGGCGTGATACGTAATCTACTTCATAAGACGTTTTAGCCTTCTTTATCATCTACCCATGATTTATTATGACAGGTTAATCTGGCAAGTGATTAACCAGCAATATCTGCAAAGACTTGAAGTTACAGAATAATATATATTCTTGGCTAAATATATACAAAGCCCTGTTTCTTCTCTTTCTTTAGTGACATGCCATGTGTTGTAACTGATTTCTTATCAACCAACAGCAGCCAAATGGCTGTTATATTACATGGTAGTGCACGTTTTCCACAACTATTATAATTTCATGGCATCTCAATGCTTGTGAAACTTAACCATCTACTTTGCATAAAACTTTGTTTTTGATCACGATTAAATTTTCGACAAGAATGTTATTGAGTATCTTTTGTATCCATCTCGAGGATGTAGAGTAGGAATGGTGCTTATAAGAAATTTCCCAATGTTATGGGATTTCATGAGACTCTTAACCGGTATTGATCCCAACAACTTCAGAAAGCATCGTCAATTTTCTTTCGCTCGGCAAAAACACATAAGGAATCTCCTGTACGTGTCTAAATAGCAGACATTAATTGTGCAAGGATGTTGCTAGCGCAACAACTAAAACCTTCTGCTACGTGATGCATGTTTGTAGCTGTTGCCCTCAGATAAACTGAATAAGCTCTTTGTTATTGATTTCAGTTGTGTTTCCGGTTTGACAATGAAAATAGGTTGTGAAAAACATCTGAGCTAGATAAAATCTGCGCTATATGGTCATGGTCAAAACTAGTACATGGAAAATTTAAGCTAGCAAAAGAGAATCCAAAACGGCAGTACCAAGCTGAGCGCAGTTCCGGATCAAAGGATGATACATAGACTGATTTTCAAAAAACTAAACATTAAACAAAAAATCAGGCTAAACTGTATGAAGAATTGTTGGTAACTTATATTTCGACTGGTCAAGCCAGTACTCTGAGGAAGACTGGAGAACTTCATATGCAAGTTAAAGTACTGCGTCCACAATCTCCCGTCCTATTTATTGGATGGTCACAGACAACACCTTTTTAAAAGTCAACTTTAAAATGTACGTCAGTGTACATACCTGAACTCCATATGTGCCGTGCGATACATCGTAAATCAATTCGTAAGACTCTCAGTATTTCTAAGGCCACAGCTTTGTTCACAATACCAACACCTCGCTTTCAACTTACTTACGTGTCAGTCTGAACAGAACTAGACAAAATAATGTCCTCACGGTAAGATCGAAAATAGGTCGCAAGGGACCGGAAAGTCTTATTCAGCCCAACTCAGCAAGCGACCAGTGAATCTCTATATCTAAATAAGAGGCGTACCGATCATTGCATGATTTCAAACCTGTAACTGATTATAATCATCACTGTGCTTCACTCTCTCTATGTCTGCAAGTTTGTGCTTGATAAGTAAGATATACTAAAACGCACGTTACGGGAAATCAGCTGAGGGGCAGGGCAAAGTAAGTTGAGCAAGTACAGCTGTTGGAAAAATTACTAAAAGGAGATAAATAATGGCAAGTGGCATACTGCTATAGGTTTGCAAAATGCCAATCATTCTGAAAATTCTCAGAACTTTGTTACTTACATGATTCACTTGCCAATCTACAGCATAGCGAGGAGCCAATAAAACTAGAGGATCTGGGCTTCAAATAAACGGAAATCATGGACGAGATCTTGGTGCGTTGATCACGTGAACAGCTGTTGAAACGGTGAAAACAGCATCTAAACTATGTAATGAGGCACACATGACTCTGAAGTAGGTCAACGATGAGCAGACACAGCCCCACTGTCACATCCGTGGCGTTTTATCTACAACAACAGAGTGATTAGAATGTAAGATTTGTTGGGTGAATACAGTTAACCGCGTGAAATCGAGATAACAAGTTTGGATGAGCTCAAAGTAGATTAAAAGTTCAATTTTGCAACTGAAATCGTATTTCTTCTCTTTTACTGGATTAATACTTGTAAACATCGTTGGAAAGGTCAAGAAATGCCGCATGGCCTAATCTGATGGGATTTCATGATTTAATTGGAACAAATAAAGAGTACACCCTTGGTCTTGTTACCCTCTCATAGATTAACGTCTTTGTTGTCTCCTTGAGTGGAGTCCTCGACTGACTAAAGTTGACAAACTCATAGAAACAGCGTTGCCAAAGTTGCTAGATTACCAAATATTTTGTCCTTTTACACAGCAAATATCAGGGAATTAAAAGCAGGCTTCAGTACCGTCTCAAATAGGTGAGATCCAAGCTACAGGAATGCCAAGCCATTGTTATTCAAAAAACCCTGTGCTGAACCCTACTTTAACAGCACTTACACGTAAGTAGTATATATTTGACAAAGATAGTCTGAATCGAAAGGAATCCGCATTTTACAATCAACATCATGTTTCTAGCTATAGTAAAAATGGACAATGCAATGTTCTTATCCAAAGGGATGGATTCGGAGGGGGTGTTATTTCCCCCTTTCTGCTAAACATGCTTCTTTCACAGAAGAATCTTTCACAGAAGACTCCTAAGCAGACAACAAAGGAACGAAAGATGAAAGTTCCTTGGAAAAAAATACTTCAAATAGAGGGATGTCCGTGTTCAGTTCAGCGTTTTGATGCACAGCTACTGAGGCGTGACACCTTTGACGATATATTTCACGTCGAAGTCCCGTCAATTCTCATGACTTCGAATCCGGCACTGTAGAAAATGGTTTAAAAATCACGTGCGGCTGTGGGCACTGATCTATGTTCTATCTATCTATGGCCTGCCTTCCTAAATACGAGTAGGCCTACAAGTATGCAAGAAAGTATAGCAGGATTTCGCAAAGTACGAATCTAGACGTGTGGTGCTATTATTAGGCAACTGTAATTAAAAACTGTCATCTTTATCTTAAAACAATGGCCATTTCAAACTTTGAATACAGGAAAGGCAGAGCGAGTACAAGACGTTTATGATTTTTCAAAACTTACCTTTTCGAGGAGATGGTATATAAATGGCATTCGTCAAATTTGGCTAATAATTTTCGTTATTTTTAAGAATAGCTTCAGGCGTTGAATGTGGAGAATATTATATATACTGATAGTCTCTCAAGTTACAAAAAATAGCTACGAAACTACGTAAACACAACCAAAAACAACCATAATACATGTAAAATTTAACAATGAAAAAGCAAATCTTCGACGCTTCCATCGACGTCCCGATTGGTAGATACGAACTACTCTGTGCTAAAGTAGGAAGACCGTTGGTCACATTCAAATTCAGACCGACGATGAAAGTTGGTTTAGTTCAACTAAAACTTGTTACTTGCTGAACCTTGCAAGGATACCATCATTAGTGTCCCGTCTGCTTTTTCTGTATTCTTTGCATAATCATGTAGACCACAAAATTTTATAGAATTATAAGGTCATAAAATCTTACTGTTACGATTGAATTTATGGTTGCCAGTCATCGATTCTAGCTACGTAGGGGTCGGAAGTGCCATCAATAAGTCAATTGCCTCTGATTTCTTAACTTCAGAGTGAATCTACTTACTGAGGACAAAGAGTTGGTCGGAGGAGGGGCGTGACAAAGGAACACGGCCCAAGACAACCTGGAGATCAAGATACAGTTTAACAAAACGTAGATCAATTCATCCCTAAAGTAAATTCACATTCTAGATAAAAGAATCTCTTAAGCATTAATTCAAAAGCTTTCTTTTATTCCCTTGGCTGTTTACTACGTTACTAAACATGCAAGTTTTATTTCATGCACAATATTTTCATAGCAATACCGGAGTGCTTTCTATCTTATACCTTAAAATTACTTTTGTCTTCAGGAGACTTGACTCAGCTTTCGTCATTTTAAACATTTTTTCTTCGTATCATATAATCCCCCATATCAGTGGTGAATATAAAAACCTCCCTAGCCAAGCTTAGCAAAGCAAAGAAAACACCAAATAGCTTTCCCATTTTTACTTGTAAAATGCATCATCGGATATATGTTGCACAAAAAGAGCATTAGATAAATCAAGAGAACATCGTGATAAACCGTTCAATTCAAATACCGAGTGATCAATCCTATTTAGCTATGATACTACTGTGCTTAAAAATGACTTATGTTTAATATCAAGAAAAAGGTCATGTCATTCTGCCCATATATACCACATTATTTGCTCATGCTGAGATGGATTAGGACATACTTAGCATCATGCCCTCTTTTTATTAAGGATATACACAGCGGGCAGAGGCGTCGTATCCATGGAAGTAGGAGATATGTTATTTCTATGTTCAACCCACTAGACTACTTCTAATGAGATCACAGAAATTCTTAAAGACATGTTGGGGTTTGTGGGTAGGCGACATAAGAAGTATTTAAAGAGATCGTATCCTGAAATAACTACCGTTCCTACGGGCTCTTTACCTGGAGTAGCCATTATACAACGGGGACTGGCCATAAAAGCTCTGGATTTTAAAAATTTTGCATAATTTAGGGAAAATGATATTTTAACAGAAAACTGGTATTAAATCAGTATCGCAAGAAAGTAGTACGAAGGAGCGACAAAAGGCTACAAGAATAGATCATGTCATCTCTGCAGTCTCTGTTGTCGTTTTCTGCAGGTAGGATCATTACTTTAACACTGTCATAGCGTAACAGTATTATTACTAGTTGCTTCCTTTAGAAAGTTAACATTTAACAAAATTGTTTGCAGCTATACAGTTATTTTAATGTTTGGTTGACAGAAAACTTAGGGATAGGTCAGCAAGATAATCGACGTCCAGATAAGATTAACTGGCAACGTATGGTCGCTAAAAACATCCTGGATAATAGCATGATTAGAAAATCACAAACATCCATTAACCATGATCAACTTTGAAGTAAATTCACACACTTTTATGTTCATTCCCACTCTGAAAGTAACAATTTCGACTGACGAGCCATACTCTAATGCAAATCATCCCCTCGTGATTAAGCCCCCTTTTAAATTAGCCTCTGGCAACACACTATCGCAATACTTAAATTTTCTTCACTTTAATGTTTGGTAGCTTTGTAATACGAATTATCATTGTTTACAAAGTTAAAGGCCAATAACGTTTCCTCTTTGAGTTAAAACTACACTCCCCTCACAAGAGCGTTATACTTTTACAAAAGCAAGCTAGGGCACTTGCTATGTTGTTTTTCTTGGGATACAGTCATCATGATTTCACTACTGTGTCCACATATTTACTAAGTATAGATCAGGGCAAGATCACATTTACCTAATAATAAATGATTTTTTTTCATGCAGAGCAAACAAATTGATCGTCCTCAAGAGCAATTTTACTCCATAGCAATCATTATTAGCTCCATTAACGATAATAAAAATTTCAGGATATCCAAAACCTCCAACCTTAAATAGTATAAACACAACAAAGGCTGCTCCAAAATAAACGTAATCTTATTTCGAATGGTCTCACGTACAATTTAACACCAGTATAACAAATAAAAAGGTCAATAACGTGTATAAGAATAACGTTTGTCGAGGGCGAACGGTTGCGTTACCAGCTAGAGCCAATTGGACGATTTTCAAAGGAATACGCGATTAAAAATGTATGCTTTCCGACGTTTTAAAAATCATATGTGATATTTAAAAGACAAAGCAGAACCATTCCGTCTTAAAATGTGACCCCAAGATTGGATACGGGGCATACAATTTGGGCATGACCAGTCTGGCAACATTGGTAAAGAAATTACGTATATTATGTAAAACGGTTAATCTGAAAACATATTGGCCGAAAACGTAAACCATGTTACGTCGCTTAAGTTATATAATTCTAAGTGGTATCACGCTAGATCGGACACAAACCCCCTCAGCAACCCCAGATATAACCCCTTAGAGAACCCCCCGACATAGCAACCCATGTAACCTGCTATCCCGAAAGAAACAACTTATACAAGTAGATTTTAATTGTTTGTAGCCTGATACGTTAATTGAAAAAGCTAAGATAACATGTGGGACATCGGTAAATTAATATTTCTTGTAGGCTTACATCTGATTGCAATAAGACCTATTGACTTACGTATAAATCAATTATGTACAGTAATGTCCCGGCTACATCAAAGCTCCGCTTACATACGTACATTGTCTGACGTTCGTCACAAAATAACTACAATCGTGGACAGATTGAAGTTACGTTTTTGCTACATGTTGGTGAAAACAGAGAAAACCATGCAATACAATTTCCACATGAAAGTTGTCTCTGCTTATAGCAGATAGGTCTGACATGTAAGTCTCCCAAATGCTCTATTTTTAAACTAAACAACATTCTGGGACGGGGATTATGGGAACTTGCATCCTTTAAAGTCCGAAATAGTAGCTCGAAATAGCTTAAGAAAAAAGATCGCTTTCTGAGGGTGCGAGAGTTTATTTATCAGTTGAGGACTGGGCACCACTTTTTGAAATCTTGAAATACAGCAATACGAACACTGGAATATAGTAATGACAGCAAAGCACAAAATTGTACAGTAAGGACGTAGCTAAGAATTAAACTAACCCTAATTATGTGATGGTTTCTTAGAAGAACAGTTTGCAATAGTTATGTATTATATAGTAGAGCAATGTTACAAGCTGACATTCACATTCTGATGTTGTGCACAATCCCATGAAGATACTCCAAGATGTCGCAATTATGGTAATCCAGCACCATACTCTTATTGCTGTCTTCATAGGCTGCACCTTGTGGCTCCGGCTGGTTACCCACTCTATCTACCAAATTAAGGTAAATAAGGAGGCCATCGTAGCACCTTTGGAACTTTTTTACAGGAATTGTCGGATACCAGAAAATCATCCTAGTCATGCGGTACAGGCTAAGAGCGCATCAAGGGATGCCTGACCGGTGCCATTAAACCCTTCCAGTAAAACTTGTACATCCAATTAAAATCATTAGTAGCCACACAGAAATTGTATCTGCAAACGAGACTAACTCCCAAGGCCCTTTTTATTCCAACAGGGGTTATATTGATTCAAGAGCATTATGAGTGTGGGCTCATATCAGCTCAAGGATTCATATCTATCTAGAACAGTGTCTGTCGTCCCGATTTTGTAAATTAGTTAAAGACTAGAGTAGGTAAAGTTCTCATCTTACAACGTGACGATGGCCTCCTCAACAACTACTTTTACCAGAATCTTAAGTCTAAAGACTCTCCTCTAACAAGAATTTATAATTTACCAAACATGTTTTAAACAATCCAGATATCCCTTCGCTCTCTCTAGTCTCCTATTCTGGAAGACCTCAAAGGACACGCTACATACCATTCAAGAATCACTCAACAACGACCGTCACAGGCATCACAAACCTCTGGGCAAGCACAACCTTTCCTGCGCAAAGAACGTCTTTACAACATGTGCGTCCTCTTGAAGAGCAAGAGATAAATGAAAAAAGTATACGACCCATTTTATGATAAACTATCCCATCAAAGTTCCAAAAATTTAGATAATCCGCTTCTACATTCACTCGGAAACTGATATGCCATCTTTTCATTGCACTATAGATCGTTGTGGATCATAGACTGTTTGATCATACATATTTCAAAGTGCGAGCTAGAAGGAGGTGCTCGCTCTTCTATGCCAACACAGGTCACGTCTGCCGATGTAAGCATCCTCAAAGCAGTCAGTACTCTCTTGAGCATCACGTGGGAAATCCATAGATAAATGTTCAAATGCACCGACGAGACCTTGAACAAGAACAGATGTAATAGCAACAAACAAACAAACTTCGTGTGCAAAATTTTCATCGTTTGTCGCAATATGGGTTGACTCCGGTGAAAGACATATTTCTTCTTGTCGGGAGCTGGAAACGACACACCAACGTCATTAAGAACGGCAAACTCGAAATCAACCATGCCTGTCCTTGTTTCTAAGTGGCCTAGAGGCTCTTCATAACGCCAAGTCATCTGACGTATGTAACTTGATTAGGCCGGGAAGGAGGGCATAAATACAAGATAGCAATCTGGAGGATAAGCAAATGCAAAATTGTTAAGGGCCACTGTTGAAATTGCCATCCATGAACCGAGAGAGAGACTCGGCAATAATTCAGATGCTTTTCAGGGCTGGAAAGATGACCATACGGTCCCCTCCATGACCACTGCCAATGAGAAGGAATTGTTAATCATCAATCGTCTGCTGGCATTCCAAACGTATATTTTATATTCCCTATCTCAAGGTACAAGAAGTAGGTGACCGTCTGTTCATCTTTAACGACGTATATCTCGAAATGTCTGATGGGCTGCTGGCATGACTACCGCCTCGGAATGAGAAAGGATTTGTTAAGGAATTTCCTTTGTTTCCCTAGCCTCATTGTCATTTTTTGCCTCACTTTCGTCGACTCAACCAGGATTCTGCGTGCAACGTTAAGTGTTTTTAGTTAAGTTTATTTTTAAACCCAGATTAATCTATTTTCGCTGTTCTTTCTGAGGTATCGATTATTAAAATAAAGATATTATAACCTGAAGTTTCATCATGTGACGGGCGGATCCTCGCATTAATGTTTTTGGAGAGTGGGTGGTACAATTATGGAAAATAATACGGAAATCAGCCAAGGTTGTGAAAATTGCTATCTGAGAAATTACAGAAGTTGTTTGGTGCTTTCCATTAGTTGCACTACAACTTTTAGGCTATGTTTTGTCAGGTTTCTTTGATGAAACGATGGCTTGAGTGTACTCGTCTTTTGAGTTCTATCGTTGCAACAAGCTTCAAATATTTACACGCTCCCTACTTTTTACTGTCATCTTTTGTTTAAATTTAAATATTTCTCTGTCGGTGGCAAATTTTAATTATATAAAATCATGTTCTTAAGATAATACGTTTTCTTTGTATGACTAGGCCAGATTCATTTTTGTTCATGCCATCCACCATAGCATGCAATACCTGATCCACCTTCTTGATGTAATCAGTGCCCCTAACCCTAACCCACTGAAATAGAAAGCTAACAACTTAGGTACTTCACCATTATGATCATTTTTGATTTGGCACACTGCTGTATCTCTATTCAGTGTTTTGTCAATCGAGTATAAGCCCTGAAACTTCCATCATGAGAAAAAATACTACAAAGGCCTGAAATCATGCAAAGCACAGTACTTTGAAGGGAAGTTAATGAGGACAGGTAAAGAAGAATGTTCTCGGGGTATTTTTAATGCTGGTGCTAATTTCAAAACGTTATCAGATGTTCACCTATTTGGTGGCGTCCTTTAACAAAGTTCAAACGTTTTTGGTTATTCATAAATAAGTAATCAATTGTCGTAACTTGAAGGACCTCGTAATTTATATAAGAATTCGGAAGTTATAACCATTTCTGATATTCCAATGCGCAAAATACTGCACAGCTATTGACGATTGGCAATCATAAATAGGAAATCCATCAATGCGCAATAGCTGAAAAAAAAGCTATAACAGTTACATTATAGAAATACGTAAGGGTTTGATTTTCTCTTTATGTTTTTCATTTGCTGCTAAATCATCTGGATTGACTTTACATCTGGATGGAACCTCTCTCCCTGTTCTTTGCTCAACCCTCCCAAATGTATCCAAGATCTGCTGAAATTACTTCGAAGAAAACGTGTTCTCGCACTCACGTAGTCAAACCTCTACCATGACGTCAGCATTTCCCGCACCAATTGCGCAAACTTTAAAAGTTCCAAGATAGCTGTAAACAGCTACCTAGAAGGACTGTCATGCTCCAGTTTCCAAGGCTGTCATTGTCAACACAAATTATTTTCCGTTTATCAAGAACCACTGCTCTTAACTTCTTAGTGCTTAAGGCAGGATATTTTTCACATAGGTATTTGAAGTCGCTTTCAGTCTTCAACGATATCACTGACTGCTTTATCACCCTACTTTGATGTGGGAAGGCCGAAGTTAGACGGCAATGGGTGCAACAATAGCATATGCAGAAAATTCTACTGACCAATTTTTGCTCGGTTGCTCTTTTTTACCCGTCATCCCTCGCCATGTGTTAGTCGGTAACACATCTGTCCCTAAGGCGCAAAAAAGCAAGGGTGTTTTGCTACCACAGAAAAAAATTTAAATCACTTTCAAATCTCCGGTATAGCGAATATTCTTTCAAAATCACTTTCACGATATAGTAAAGCTCTAGAAAAGTGTAAATGACTAATTGAAATGGATGCATAGTGGTGTTCATATATAAAAAGCACAAATTTCAGACTAGATTTTGAGCAAGCAATATACAACTCCATCTATTGCTAGCGTACATCCAGTCAGCATCATTCTAAGGACCATTGAAGCCATGACAAATTGTCTGTGTTAAAGCAGAGATTATGAAATTATGTGTTTCATAATCTCTGGTAAAAGTATTTTAGAAAGTCTTCTTCTCTGTCGTAATGAAAAGAAACTGAAGGACAGACAGCTTACAGGTATTTTTCATTTTTAGTCCTAGTTGCTAACAGCTCAACAAACACATATGTAGTCAGTCAATGCATATTGGTTATGACTTTGGCTCCTACGGACTGTGACCACTGCCAGCGGTGCCTAACAACGCATAGTAAATCAGGTTGCTACCGATTGCTCCCGAGCACAACCCAGTAAGGTTTGCTACAGGCAACCGACTAAGAAACGTCTTAGTCTCTGGCCATTTGCCCATTCCTTGACGTGCTTAACATCAAGGCCATATTCTAAACTTTAATAACTCCTGAATTATTAAATGTAAGTTAAGAGAATATGGTGCATTGACCTGATATTTTTTTTAAGTAAATTTATATTTTGAGGGTAAAACTCCCGCTTCTTCCAGCTATAAACAATGTATGTATCAAAGTATGCCGTCCGTATCCTTGATCTAACACCGGCCACTGTGTTTTTATTGCTTATTATGGCGATAATTATGAGTCTGCACCACCAAATACGTGGTCACTAAGTAGCATAAAATGACACATCCAGAATAACATCTGATTCACCGGAACATTGGCACTTGCCTTTGAAAATTTACTAACTCAGTACCGTAACCACTAAATATGCATTGGAGGATAATGGACAGTGATGGATCATCGGAGAGAGCAGTGAAGTGTCGAGTTGCGTTAGCCTGGAGGAAGTGGAGGGAGATCCCAGAGCTTCTCATGAACAGAAGTATACCTCTAAAGAAAAGGAGTATACGAGGCGTGCGTTAGGTCAGTGCTACTTTATGGTGGACAGACTTGGGCATTGACTGAGAGCGTGAAGCAGATCTTGAGAAACTGTGGTAGGAGGATGCTCAGATATATGGCTAGGGTAACTTGGAGAGACCGCAGTGTGCAGGTTGCTGGGAGGTGTGGAATCAGGGAGCTGGATGCGGTGTTACTGGAGAGAAGACTCAGACGGTTTGGGCACGTTGAGAGAAGAGAAGGTGATGCGCCGTCAAGAATAAGAAACTTTGACATACCTGGTCGAAGACCGCCAGGTAGACCAAAGAAGACTTGGAGCAGGAATATGGAAGAGCATATGAGACGATTAGATATCAGAAGAGAGATGACCCTGGACAGAGGCGTCTGGAGGTCCATCATCGCCCGTCTTACCACGTAGTTCGAGATTGAAAAGACGTTAAATGGATAAGTAAGTAGTAATTAAGGAGGAGGCTAGAACGATTTCCACCAAAATAATCTCAATGCTGAAAAGACCAGGACAAGACAAAAATTCTGTTAAAATTTTTCAATCACCTTGGAAATTATAGAAAAGGCTCCAGCCCCTTAGCCCACCGGTGGTTACGGCACTGTAACAAACAATCTTTTAAATCTAAAAGATACCGTGTCTACTAATTTGTTGACTGTTGCACCAGATACATTCTGCTTGCTGAGGTTTTCCAAGGAAAGGACTTGACGTGGAAAAGGAGTGAAGGCGTTGGACTCAGGATTAGATAATTGTGGGTTCAGAATCCGTTTGTGTTGTTTAGCTCATGATCAATTAAGGCTGTGACCCTGGCAATGGCCACCTTGCTGTGCTCATGGCAAAGACACATATACCCTCTTCACTCCTGATACCTTCTACAACTCGGTCATTAATTTATGAAAATCGTCCAAATAGCATTACACCTAGTAATACCCGAAATAGATGCCCTGTTCATTTACTAAGTTTCTCACATGATTTCATTCATTTTAATCAAGACTTTGTAGATGCTTTCATCTATTTTCTCCACATGTGTAGCTTGACTAAAATGCGTTGTAAAGTATGGTTATTAAATGTGTTAAAAGTACTTCATGTTGTGACAGAACGGGGACCAAAACACCAAACATTAATCAGAAATCCTTTTTCCAATCAAGAACTACAATGAAGTTGCATTACACTGATTGCATCTGGTATTAGGCTAAAGTTTCAAGATTGCACTGAACACCATAATAATGAGCAATTAAGGTAAGGAACTTGGCATACAAGGATTTAACATTTAACATTTGCATTTATATTGCGCATGTTCCATAGGGTGATGCTCACGGGAGTATAAGCGAAAGATAACGTTACACGATACGGTGGAAAAGATGAACGGCTGTGGCTATCTGTATCAACCTATGGGCACCCTGTGTTTTAATAAAAGAGGATACACCTATTCATCTAACATGTATCATAGATGCAACGTCTTACGATAACTGACTTTCTTTCACAAAAGATGACTCTTTCTTATACCATCCAATCTGCTACCAGATAACATTGGTGTAAAAGAGTTAAGTTTTAATGCTGTTGCATGCTGATAGAATGGCTTCGAGGATAGATCAACTAGTTTGAGAGAGAGAGAGAGTCCGAAGATTAATTCTTACATTAGATGAGTAAAGTCGAAGGACTTATATGGCTGTGTCAATTTCGCTACCCTAGAAATGAAAAAGAAAAAGAAAAAGAAAAAGAAAAAGAAAAAGAAAAAGAAAAAGAAAAAGAAAAAGAAAAGGAAAAAGAGAAAGAAAAGAAAAGAAAAAAGAAGAAGAAAAATTATATGAAGAAGAAAAAAAGAAGAGGAAAATAAAAAAACGAAGAAGACGTTGATAATTATGATTCTTATTATTATGATTATGATAATGTTCATTACGATAATGATAATTAAGATGATAATGCCGAGGACCCTGATGATCGTAATCATGATTATGATGGTACTTGCTATCATAACAATGAAATAAGGGTTTAAAACTAGGCACCATCTACTTCGCACTATGCCATGCACAAATAACCTTTGATCATATACGACTTCAATTACCAGCCTCTTAAATCTTTCTAATCAAATAGGATAAAATACTTCTCAACACTCTATTCCATACTTAAAGAAATCTACATTTTCCAGTAACGAAATGATATTTTGCCTTTTCTTGCCACTTGTCCACGCCCCACCATACGCATTCTGCACACGTGGCCATGTTACATCCCCTGCCATTTCCTTACTACCCTACAGTGTTATGTAATGATCACAAAGTGAGAAATTCTATATTTGCATAATAGTGCTCTCTTATAGAAATCGATTGCGAAATGGAATAAAAGATAAAGGCATAGCTAAAGTCGATGGGAATCAGTTGTCCACAACGCAGTGACTGCCTTTCATTCTTAGAATTGTAATAGCCCGAGGTGGCAAAAGATTTCTTCAAACAACGGATTGAAAATTTCAAACTTAAAGGACAACAATCTTTAATAGGTTTGTTAGCTATAAATTCGTAGCGCTCTTTGGCTTTTGATAACAATATAAATTAAAATACTAAATCTAAATAACACAAGATGTAAGCTGAATCTATTGCGAACACTTTTTTATTCCAGTGCGATGATGCCAATAGTTTTCCTAACTCTTGGCATCTATAAATTTCAAGTTTATGTTTTATTAACCATCAATTCAAAAGACCGCCTTCTTACGAAGGTGTTGTTCGGCTTCGTTGTGAAAATAAAAGAGATTAAACTGACAAAAGTACAAGGAAAAGATGCAGATGACACTCATGACAGGCAGTAGTTGTACAATAATCATCAAAGTGTCATTTGTCATTCTCCAAAGAGATGAGATATTCCCTAGTCGAGAGATTAGACTTCACGAAAATTCAACTAGAAGCCTGCTAGCCTCCATATGGCGTAGGTTTTCGTATTAACGTTCAAAAGCAGTTTACTCCTTTGTGTCAAGTTACGTCAGATTCGACTATCAAGCAACCTCGTCAAAGCGGGGCTCAAAATCACTTTTGGGTCGTTGATATTAATGACTGTTCAGTAATAATCAAGCACTAAAGCTGAATCATTCAGTTGTTATGATAAAGAAAATGTGTTTGAGACTTATTACTATAGCTTTGTGTATCAGCCTTTAATATATATTTTTCAAATACATTTGTTTTTAATAATGTCTCTTCATCCGTGTTGTACCGTTGACCCTCACTTTGATTCTACTTAACTTGGACAAACGTTGTAACTTGTTTTGTAACAGTTATAATGCACTGACAGATCATTAGCGCATAGGAATGACTACACAGTATCTGAGAGGCCAGTGGCGTTAGCGAGGAGGCAATTGAGCCGCTACCCTTTACGATGAAAAGATCAAATTGGCCTTCCACTAGAGTTGGTTCCTACCCTTCTAAAGTTTCTTTATATGCGGCTGTAAGGAAGAGATTGTTTGGGAGAATATATGTGTAATTCGACTTTAGGTGATATCTGTTATCATTAATATGGAGATAAATTTCGATGGTCTCACGCAAAACGAGCAAAGTATTATATTGCTTCCAGAATTTATTCCGACTTGCTTTGCCCCATACTGCTCATTTTGCCCTAAGAGCACTGATGGATCTGACCGGGATAGAGAGGATGCCCATCTCGTTCAAATTTCACTTAACCTCACTTATGTCTGCTTTAGTTACATAATCTCCTCCACTCCAATATTTACATTGTCTGCCCCCTGTACAACTTTATCATCTAAAACTGCTGCCGCCCCGCCCCCATTTCATCATACACACTCCGCCCTCTGGTTGTCTTGAAGATCGCTCGTTTAAAGGCGGGCATTGCTAATAAAAGAATGCCTTAACTCCTTGAATTTTTTCGAACCTCATCCTTAACCCAAATTGCGATGTAATGTTTTGGATCGAAATTTTCAACGTAGTAAATTTCGCAGTCGCCATCGTCTCATAAACATGTGGTATTCGGAATCTTTGGCTAGTAAAGAAGATGATGTACATAATGAAAAGTAATCAGTGAACCACCGCAAGTAAATAGCCGAATTCTTGCAAGACATCGTATTTCTTTGAGCCTTATAATTATCAAGCGGACAACTGCCGTGAAACGATAGTTCAGATAATCACGCAAAATTATTTACGCAAGGTAAATTATGCATGTGATATCCTTAATGCCACAAAGGACCGACTGGAACAGACAGCACGACAATAGGATATATTCAGCTTAGCTAGCGCTCTTAGAGTCAAAAATAAAGTAATAAGTTGGATGTGCCGGACATGAAATATGCTAAAGTCAACATTTCTTTTATCAGCTTCATATTACGATCTTGCCATGAGTTAGTTAGTAAAAGAAGAGTTGCAATTCGCATTTTGCAATTTAAGTTATACGACTGAGAATATCGTGATGGTTAGGCTTTTGGCTTCGTGTCACTACAGCAAGTCAAGCCATATGCAAGTTTAAAAACATGTCTAAAAGTTAAAATTATCAAAGAACAGTAGAATTGCTCTAAAAAGGAGCACCGACCCTTGATTAAAACAAAACCAACGCATAGAAAAACCAAGTTGGGCAAGGGTAGCTAGGTTGTATATTTTTACAATCTATTTCGCAACAAAGTAGGATAGAATTTTGTTCATTTAAAGAGGTTAAAAAATAAATAGTAGGCATAGCTAAAGCTGATACTGACTTCCAAATGATCTTCAGCCAGTGAAGACATATGACAGATTGCTGGATAGGCGTGTGCAAACTTTTTGACCCACAGAACATCGGCATGTCCAATGTTTCCACCATAGCAGTAAAGTTCGCTCCCTTCAACCTACATGACATATGCTGCCAATCTCTCATTAGTCCGAAAACTACGAAATTGCATGATATAGATACGCATTTTATGGACAACAACTCTTTTTTATTATTGAAAGAACCTTATTGAAGCAACGCCAGCCTGCCTCTCTCAAGTGCCACCGCTGTATCAAAACAAGTCCGTTGCACTGTAGCAAGTTTGCAATCACAGAAAAGCTAGTTAGGCTTCGTGCTTTCTAGTGGTACAAAAATCTCCCCTTACATGTTCAAAATAGTTCTTGTCTTAAATTTAGCTTCGGCCATACAAAGAATATCATTGAAGAATTACTATGCAGAATGAAAAAATGTTAAAACAGAGCTCCGAATCCGATACCCACATCATCGCAACACTTTGAAATTATGATATACTCTATCTCTCTATTAGCTATTCTAGTTCCCAGCTCTTCGCTAGTTGACGTTGAAGTCCAAGTAGCAAAATATCTGAGAACAGCCTATCTATCTGCCATCCAGTCAATCAGCATAGTCAAACTCAAAAGAATTTGACTAACATGTTTAAACATTACCAAAGAAAATTGAAGGTTTATCATCTCTGTAAGTAGAAGAATCGTAACTTTTTAAAACGATTTTTTATGATACAGAATATTAAAATTGCACGAAGTAGTGAAAACATTTTTGTGCTGAAAAGCTTTTCTAGTGAGACGCTACGCAGAGTACAAAGTCGTCAGAATGGAATACAACTGGGAAGGAATGAAACTAGTACCAAACTGGGGCCGACTCTGTAATCGTTCCTTATAAAAGCTAGAAAACCGGTGCTTTGTAGACAGAAAGAATTTGTCTTTAAATAGAGCACTTTCGGTTAGCCATTCAGTCTTACCGGCATGATTGGTCAATACAACAACAATGGCATTTTGATTAGCCACTTTGAAAACACAGTTTGGTATCATTTTCATTCCTTTCTTTTCGTGTTCCATTCTGAAGGTGTACTCTGACTAGTGTCTATGGCTTCTATACTTCTAGTGGTCTCAATTTTTCCTCTTTATTTCCAAAGGGAGCTACCTCAAATCCAGTACCAATCTTTTAATTGTTAAATACTTGCTTTCTAACAAGTAATACAAAAGTGATAGCTACATTTCCCATTATCTCCCATGTTCCTTCACCCACGATAAATGTCTTGGGGTATAAACGATTCCTAACCAAAGAACGATAGTTTCAAACTTCGTATTGGCATCACTTCTCCTTTCCATTAACGAAACACGTCTTTCTGATACATGTAAAATAATAAACGTTATCTATTAGTCTTTGTCAACCAAAACATCTTCAATCAATCCAGCAATGCTCTGAGCACATTTAGATCTAATCATTGATCTTCTGACACCTTCGCCTAGATCGAGTTATAACTAGTTTTCATCTTAAAAATTACCAGATTTCATCAACTACAACTATTTTCTTATATTGTCTTTCATAGTACTTTCGTAAACAGACAAAAAGATATGTTTAGTTTTGAGAATACATTAGAGAAACAGTAAATCTGTACAAAATTTGACATGATTTCAATTCCTCTAAAATTCATCATTCAAACCTTAAAAGTCACTCCTTAATCCTTTGCACCTTTCACTTGCTGTAGGCAGATTGATCGGCCAGAAACGAGTTCTCGCATTTAGGAGATGACAATACTGATAGGTTCGTGTAGAGCAATCATGAACGATCATTTTCGATTTATTCTCAAAGTCTTCATTCGGCTCATTATTTCATCGACGTCTATACAATGGTAATGCAATGCAACGTTCTCTCTTGTCTTCAAGATTTCATTTTAGGTATTTCAAAACATCCGTACTTGAGTCGCACAGTTTTATTCCCAATATAATTTTGGCATGTTTCTTGTGGAGAACTTTAAGTGTTGCCATTAAACATTCATTGTTCCCATCATCCAATAACACGTCACCATAAGCAAACAATGGCATGGAGCAAAGTGTCCATGTGAGATAAACGATGCTTCTTTGGAATGAGTCAATTACGTGTTTTACCAACCCTATTTATAAGCTACTTTTCTTTGTAAGGAGGTTATGTGATCCCATGATGGCATTTTACATAATTTCAACACAAAGATATTTGTAAAGTCTTTCATAAGAAGCACTGATGTTCGTCAGTCACAATCTTGACGTCTTTGTATTAATCTGGCAGCTGCCTACTGCCAAGTACCATGAATTTTGACTTAAAAGTGTTAGGCTACGGCCTATTAGATTGATGGTAAGTCCTCTTTTAACATGTTTGAATCATCGCTACCATTTCTCCTTGAGCAGTGCATAGCTGTATCACCAGCAAACAAAACAGTATTTGAGTGTTTTGGGGGGCATTCAGCTTATTGGCATTTGCAAAATATCATAACATGACAAATTTGTCATAACATGACCAAATGCATCAGCACATGACTAAATATATCAGTACCGTACATGACCAAATACATCAGTACATGACCAAATACATCAGTACATGATCAAATGTATCTGTACCGTACATGACCAAATGCATCAGTACATGACTAAATATATCAGTACCGTACATGACCAAATGTATCAGTACATGATCAAATGTATCAGTACCGTACATGACCAAATACATCAGTACATGACCAAATATATCAGTACCGTACATGACCAAATGCATCAGTACATGACCAAATATATCAGTACCGTACATGACCAAATGTATCAGTACATGACCAAACATATCAGTACATGATCAAATGTATCAGTACATGACCAAATGCATCAGTACATGACCAAATATATCAGTACCGTACATGACCAAATGTAACAGTACATGACCAAACATATCAGTACATGACCAAAGATATCAGTACATGATCAAATGTATCAGTACATGGTCAAATGTATCAGTGCATGACTCCAGACGAAAGAAAGTGCCAAATAATGCTGCTGAGGATGACGATGTTGATTACGGCTATGTCTACAGCAATGAAGGCATATTTAGGATGACCTGTGCAAACCTCTGAAATTCTTTCAAGAGAAACAATATCTCAAGTTGTTGGCATGCCGTGTCAGGATGGAATATAATTGTCTGTGAAAGCAAACGTCCTTTAAGCGTCAGTCAAAACGTGGAGAAGATGATCGGTAGAAGACAGTGAAGAGAATCACAGATGTGAATCACTGTCAGCTTCAAAGGTAATGATGGACACTGATTAATTTCAATAGATGGATCAATGAAAGATATCCATCGACCATTCGTATCTGATGCTACGCTGGAGGATTGAGAAGTAACAATTAAGTTTACTCGAAGCATTTTCCAAACCTTAGCACTATCTTTATCGTATCTTAAGGGGAAGGGAAGGGCTCTTTTAGGAGAATAGAAAGTGCCAAGAAAGAAGATCCTCCCAGAAAGTTTAGATGCTATACGAATCTAATCTCTAGCGAACTGTGTAATAAGTTAAAACCAACAATTCAAGTAATGTAACAAAATAAACATTATCACGTAAATGGCTAATTAGAACATTTTTATACACACTGGGTGTAACCTCCAAATCTCGAAAACCATGATGTCATCGAACACTTGTTGACATCAGAGTGAAGAATCTCCAATGCACGTAATATGTTGGTACAGAACCATTTCCTAGGTCTCCTTTGCGTGCAATATTTATGCTTAGTTTTCTTTGAATTCAAAGTAATAATTAGTAGCTTATTAAAATGACGTTTTAATATTAATACAGGCGAAAGAGAAAAAAGTTGAAAAAACTAAGGTAAATCCGTCACAACAATTTTTTGGTATTATAATACATCATACTGATAGTAATAATCTAGTTGATTTGATATTCTCTAATTTCACTGAAAGTTTCTACTCAAAAAAATACCTGGAGATCACATGGAATAACAGTGACATTTTCAACCTTACAATAACGTAGACCAGCAAATTTTTACCAAGTTGCCAATGCCCTTAGTAGCAATGTTTTCGATAAAGATATGTGCAACATAAAACTGTAGAAGTTTTAATGTTTTGTGATAAAACAACGTCTTGTCGCAGTCTTTTCAGTTAAGAAGCCCTGTCACAAGTCACTCCAATCCCAAACTTGTTCGAGGCAGTCTGATATTCTCCTAAAAGATAATTGCTAAACATGAATTAGAAATTTGTCTGTCATTCCTCTCGTTACCAGTGGATAGTAGATGTCTATTAAGGAAAAGTTATTGAGGAAACTCTGAGGAAAAAATCAAAAGAAACATCTGTTTTGTTAGACAATCGGAAATTGAAATTTGGTTCCTATATGCTCCTTAAAAAAATTGGTTCATAACATGGACTTTTCCTTGACTAACTACAGTGATGTTGTACTACTTATTAAATGATAAGGAAGTGGGCGACAAAACTTGAAGAAAGCTATCCCAAGTAGTAACAAAAGCATAAAAACTTTCAACATGTCATCGACGTTGTCACGGAGGTTTGAAATATGAAGACCGAGTGATAAATTAACCTAAGCAAGTAGACACGCCTATGATAAATTTGGAAAATATTCCAGACTACACAACCGTTGTTTAGTATCATTGGGATAATGTCAAGAAATACTTGCATTCGTAATTCATGCTTTCAAATATCTATGATGAAAATTAAAAGTGAAAATGCAAACCTTTATTCCTATAATTGCTACAATATCTTACAACTGCGTTAGATAAAATACATCAGTCTACAGGCAAAAATAATCGGAAAAATCAGTATCGTCGATTTTAACTTGTGTTTTAGAGTATAAAAGTTACGACAATATAATTATAAGAGTTATCGAACTTTCATATCAATGGATTGGACTAAGAATCCGGGCAGAGAATAAACTGTGACGATCATTTTGACATCGATTGAAAAAAAGCTGATACCTATAGAGCGCATTCTAAAAGGGAACGGGCTTCGACAAGGTTTGCCGAGCGAAATATCATTTGGAGAACAGTTCGAAACAAAATCTTTTGCCACCCGCAAGCTACACGTTTCTCTTCTTTTAGTAAGTAAAATTGATCATGTTTCCACGTGCCATAAATGGTTGGTAGTCTGCTCTGGGTAGCCCGTCTGTATACCACGGTAGCTCAGATCAGTTTTTGAAACTGCAGCTTTCAATAAATTAAAAATAATGACAATCAATGGTAATGCGGCATAATTTAAACACCATTGTTATAACCTCGTCACCTAATAGATTGCAGTCCCCTGACGCCAAAGTTGTTAAATATGGAAATAAGCTATGAAGCGATCTGAGAGGTTAACAGGTTGAAAGAGGGCATAGCTCGAAAAGCGCGAGTCTACAAGATTGGATAATAGTAGTACGTGTCTCATGCACTTTTCTGAAGCTAGCTGCAAAATGTAGCTTCGTAGTTAGCTGCTGTGCAGTCCCGTTCGTCATCAGTTTAACTCAAGTACTTTGACCTTGACTACAAATTAACAATGTTGCTAAGGATTTACAAGGCTGATGTTTAATAACAATTAAAATTTGGTATGTATAATGTGGTGTCGGTTGTATGTGAACTTGGATTCTTAACTTTACAATCACACTAATTCTGAAGAGATGAATCGTTAATCGAATTCAAATTATTGAAAAGTTCAATAAATCGGCAAAATTTGGAATTTACGCTGAGGAAGGAGAACTTATTGTTGAACGCTTTCGCCAGACACTTGTAACAGAAATCGTCTGAAGAGAAAACCCTTCGCGAATAATCTATAGGGTAGATGGGTAGAGGACGACTGTAGCATATGGTTGAAAACAATACATATTGGTATTGGAAAAATTAGGCGTATTGGTACCAATCAGTCAGTAGGGGAAGGTCCTTTTAATACAAAATAGATAAAATGGTTCTATCCACAAAATATGAAAAAATCTAAACGGACTGATATGTTAAAGTAGGAAACCAAAAATTATTCCCTTACGCACGCCTCTCCCGCTGTACAAAAGATTTATATAGAAAATTAAAAGAAACCAAGAGATTTTTAGGGGGTAATAACATCAAGATTTGGTATAACGTAAAACTCAACCTCAATGTGTATTAAACTTAAAGCAATACAAATTCGTCAATTACCATAGCCTGACAAGGATAAGTATCCTTACTGAGAACTTATGTGTCGTTTGGCAACACTGGGAGGCAAAAGCCTTACTGTATTCTACAGGTTGGGAAAAATGGTAGTCCACAGATTGAAGTATGCTTTGTGTCTCTTAAAAATACTGCCTCTGAAATACTACCATTCAAATTGTTCATCGTTATAAATTCATATGTGGATATACTTGAAAAGATCGAGTTTTTTCTGTCGCTGTAAAGTCATTGTTGAAATAACTGTATTCCTTCAATGACCAAGGAGGTGGGAAAATAGCGGTAAGTGATACAACGGCAATGTCACGAATCCAGACACTTGATCGTATTGAATGTACTTTTACTTAGCTTGTATTTGATAACCGAAGTGTAATATCTCACATAGATGGCCCTTGTGAATAACTTCACATTTCAAACGAAGTATCTTTTGCGCTGAAAGATGTATTCACAATTTCTTTAATATATAATTTTTTCATCAAACCAAGTGTAGTTTTGTTTCCAAGGATGATCCTAAGAAAGCGGATATTTTAATTTGTTCAGTTTTTCAATCCACAGATTGTAATAGCAAGGCATATTAGTATGACAAAAATTAAATGAAACCAACTGCAAATTAAAATATGTTGAATCAAAACATCATTCATAGTTGCTATAAGCCTCCATTATATCACAGGTAGCACGCTGTCAGTTTTTCAATGACCACTTAAATAAATCCATGTCTGGCTAATATTTTATGGAACTGTTGATTAAATGCCGATCAAAATGGACCTCTCTTTTTACTTATTTTCAAATAAAAGGAAAAACGTTATGCAGAAACTTTTGTGGGAAACATCACACATCCTTCACGTAATATTTAAGTAAAAAGGTATGGTAAATAAAGCAAAGCGGAACTAGAGCTAAGTTGAGGGTACAATCTGGCCAAATTTGTCCAATTAGAAGGGGCCATTACGTACAAAGCTAGTATTGAAATAAGGAATAGCTTTCTTTGATAAACCCTCTACAAGTGGCAGCAGCTTAAAGTAACCACGCTTTGAATTGGGACACACAGTCTCGTAAGTAGATCAGACCTTAGATAATTCAACAGATTTCAAAAAGGATTACCCCTTAAAGCATAATCCTTCCTCAAAGTAATCAATTCCTATTGATCAACCTGCTTCTTAAACTTCTTAATTTAACTAATTTAGCTTTCTCATGTATTATCACTCTTTGCTCAGGTAATACCTTCATACAATGATGCCGATGCACGAGAACTATTTAGGCTAACGGCAGCTCTTCTTGTCAGCCGGCATGTAAAGGTCGTCCACAAACTATGCATAAACCAAGGAACATTATGTCCTCTTACTTATTAAAAGTCCCTTTTAAATACTGAATTAAGTTTGTTCTGGGTATCCTGCAATATTTCTGCATGCCTAAGAAGTGGGGAGGGAGCACGCCTTTCAACTGCACGTACAGATCGTTAGGTTTTTCTATTTGCAATTTGGACACTTCAAATCAACTTCACAAAATCCTCTCGATAAAGTTACAATGTTTCTTGTGATTACTATGGAAAGGCAATTATAAGAAATCCTTGATATTTATACATCCCTGTCGTGAATGGAACTTTATATACTGACGTCAACATACTTTTTCTCATGTGGCTGCCCCATAAAAAACTATTTCCCTTTTATTTATCGTCATTGGCAAGCATAACGGTGATTATACTTATAATAAGCTATAATCGTTTTCCCCTTTTACTGCAGAGACCATGGCAATGCTCACAATATTAAGGCTAGGATTGTAAAATTACCTTCGTTGAGATCTTAAACAGAGAAAATAAGATGGCTTAATGAAATACTTGAAAATACTTGAATCTCTTGTGAAGACATAACAAAGATTAGGCTACCGGTAGTGCCGGTGGGAGTGACTAACGATGAATAATCATCGCTGTCCACACACTATGTAAATCTTCCACAGCTGACAAAACTAAACGTATCCAAACACCAGCCAAGTAAACGTTAGCTTCTATTTGACTAGCAAAGCAATGCAATTTACTTTTTCTTCCTTACCAAAATGAGTAAATGTCAAAGTAGAAATATTGACTTTTGTTATAGAAATGAAAACAGATTACATGACTAAATTTATGCAACTCACTGTTCACATATCATAAGTTAAAAGTTACTGAAGTAAATGTCAACTTAAAATTGTAAATTAAGGTGTACTGGCATATGTTCTGACACTGAAACGACACTTAATCGACTTACGGTTTGTTAATATATTTGTGGGCAGTTAAGACCGCAAGCTAAACGAATACAACAGAACAAGACGTAAATATCGCCCGCAAAAACTCTAATAACCGCAATATCCAGCACCCTCACATTCCATTTGGTTTATCTATAACTTTACAATCCTATAGAATTTTCAACAATATAGAACTGTTTGCTTAAATACGGCCTCTACTTCTTATTCATTTTGGTAGAGCAATCATATATTATAATTACGAAACTGTTATGTTACAAGAATTAGAAATATGAATAATTAAGACAAAATCTAAGAGTTGCACTCTACAAAACCTACCGATGAGTCCCTAACATACTGAAAGAAAAGATAACTTCAATTTTTCATCTGAAACTGACTCTTGAACTTAAAACTGGTTATAGGATACGCAAATTACGACTAAAAAGCAGCTAAATGAGCACTAACATCAGATGGACTTAAATCACCTGTTCTGTGGCTGTGAGACGCATCCTACCACTCTTTCGGAATACAAGCCCTCCGCCGACAAATAACCACTTGCTAACAAAAAGCAAGAATGTGATCGATAGAACTCTTACCGTTCCTCAGAGTATAATCAAATACGACTTCCTGACAAATAGTGAGAGTAAGGGACCTGGACTTAGCTATTTCTAGAACTGCAGTACTATAGTACCTACTGTTACAATGTGAGGACTCGATTAGACGTGATTGATTTTAAGACTGTTCAGACAAAGCAACAGCAAGGTAATGAAAATTCCCATCACGGGTCAGAACGAGACAAAATTTAAATTGAATCATTGTGATCATTCTGATCAATAGATTAGAATGCTTTCAGAGAAAGTGCGAGGAAAGACCCCATGAAAGGCTCGGCAGATTACCCGTTATCGCTCGACGGTGAAAGGCTTCTAATCAGGCGACGTAGAGCTGACAGAACACCCAAGTAATGATTTCTGTATGTTCTAGCTAACCTTGACAACCAACACAAACCCAGTTTCGGCAGACGCACATCTAATACACAACTTTACAAAACACGTGACTACAAATATTGAATACTTTTCATTTCCATTCACGAGCTGATATTGGAAAATATATCTTGGCAGCAGCTGTTCGGCTGAATGAGTCCAGAACATGTATAACCAGAACAGAACAAGTTACGAGCAATTCCATTATTATGACAACATATCAATAATCAATGTTACTATGTAATAACAACAAAGATTGTTCATAGTAAGTTGGAGAGAAAAAGTTACCCTAAGAGATAAGGTTCTCTAGCACGAGGGCAGTTTTTACTTATAACGAAATATTTACTATACTTGTCCTCATGGCTTCTGTTGTTTAGTTACTTAGTGGAAATATGTGTACTAAACCCTTTTGCGCTCCCCCTCCCCCTGATCAAAAAGATTGGGCCTCTAGAAAAATGGGGGTTGGTTTACATGAAGAGCGCTTGTAAAGTACCTGAAGTTATCAATAGCAGTTAGTTACCCGAGTTACCCAAAAGAAATTACAGGAGGTTAATTCATCGGTAGCGAACTCTGTTGTGCTTGGATAAGGTACTTCTTTCCTAGCTAAATTTGAATAAAAAGCGGTAAAAAAGTGCTTGTGCTCAACGCACAAAGAGTAAGTACTAATTATGCAGTTCTGTTGCATAGCAACAATCTTTCATGAATTTGAATAACTCCTACTGATCCGAGGCGTACCTTTTTGATCTGCCTCAATGCCACAAGAAAGTGAAACCGACTTTTTCACTAATTAGTCGTCAAGAGAGTAATGTTTATTACTTGAGGAAGATGAACAGCCAAGTATTGGCGACATTGTAGCATGTGAGGACAAGTGAATGTCAAAGAAAAAAGTTAATTACTTTATCGTCAACCTTCCATTATTAAATTCGATCGCTCCAGTTTATGACATTACAGAAAACGCATAGCAGACTCTCACGAAGGAATTTTAATCTCTCTTTCCGTTTCAATAATGAAGTTTCTATAGAAACTTGGAAAGTACTCTGACAAATGTAGTCACACGATTAACATTCTATTGCATTTTTCATAGCCTTTTGCGTAACATGATAGCAGCATAGATACATGAAAACGAGATCATGGAAGCATGAAATTATGTCACAGCAACTACGGTGATAACGCTCAACTATCAGCTGTACCTGAATTCTTGGTTATATTACTTCTGTAAACAATAGCTCTAAAGGTTATTTATCCTCGTTTCAATTTATCTCCCCAAAATAACGACCATAAATGTTACTGTCGTCTTCATTAGTCTTCGTATATGAAGGTCTGCATACAATTGCACCTACACGTTTAGGTTCCTTAAACGTTGATGTCCGAATAAAAGATACTGAACTTTCATTACCATTTCCTCAGTATGGGTAAGGTAAGACAAACTCCTTTTTTAAACGTAAGGAATATTTTTTTTACCCGTTCTGCATTAGGTAACCGAAACTAGGATTAGTTAAATTGTTCGAATTTAAAACTAACATAAAAACATAACTACCACATTTAAGGCTTGTCCTGTTCCTAGCATCGTCTCAACATTCTATGATTATGAACCTCGCTTTCTTGTTAAAGTTTTCTAAGAGCGGCCACAACTAAGTCTCCATATCATTTTATGTTTTTCATACCTTATTAGATAACTATATCCACTAAAGTGCTAAGCCTACAAAAGGAAAAAAGGCATATCTTTTCTTACGTATGATCGTATACCTATCGTTGAAGATTATCGTTTCCGTGCCTATAATCTTCATACAAATCGCCCATATTATGGCAAGCTTTTAGTTCCGATAACTTTTAATCCACTTAACTTTAAGGTCTGTTTCAAGCTCACCTTTTAATAAGGTAAGTTAAATGATCATTATCGTTTAAAAGCACATTCTGCATTACCAAGGAGAAATAAACAAATAGAATGAAGCATGATCGTCAAAACTTCTTGTGAGGAGGGTTTCCGGGTTGTCCCACAGCAGAAAGCACCTAAGCGTCAGTTATCAATATCTCCAACCTTAGCGAATAAGCATGATTGTGATAAACATCAAAGAAAAATGAATGAGAAATTTTTCTGGAAATGATTTGATCGGAAGTTTTTGAAGCCCATGAGAATCTGTAGATTTAGTTGTATCGGTTAAATCTAATGCATCACGTGGTACACAATGAGTCGTAAAAGATTCCAAATAACACAAAATGCCCTAATCAGCTTAGACCTGAGTGAAAAACACTTCACGTGAACCCTTTCATCACGATGTAAACAATTCCATGACGCGCAATTCAATAATCTTGCACGCAATACCCGCTTTCTACTCGCCACTGATTTAAAACTGGTTTTCTGCAACAACAATGTAACACTGCACTGTACTTTTACTTGTTGCGCTCGCACGCGCTGCTAGAATAACATCAATCTGCTGTTTATTATAAAATACAACTCTTAAAACAGTCTGCTCTAAATAAGATTCTGTTTCGAAATAAAATGGGTTAACTTGATAAGAACATAAACAACATATCCTGCGTGCTTGAAAATAATTGAAAAGGGTGGGAGTCAAAGCAAAAGCAAACACTAAACAGAGAGAAGACGAAATGTTATAATAATAAAGGGAGAGAAAAGTAAGAATAAAACAAGAAGGATGGCAACAAGAAAAAATGAAATACACGAAGGAAAAAGGAAATAAGTAATATCACAACAAGTATGTTAATACAACATAACTCTGATAAAAATAGTGTGGATTTGCTGTAGGGTCAACTCAAACATTACTACAATTTTAATAATTTTCCTTGGTTCTTTTGTTGCTAAGAATTTAACTAAACCAAACAGATTTAGCACTCAAGCAAGATAATTACGTCACAGCCTGCTAATTTACGGCACTTCCATATCAAAACACTCTGTACAACGAAATCCATCGACCTTTACAATCTTTTCCCGATACGTTTTCACAACTAATACGGGTTCCTATAATAACAACTTACTCTGAAACTTTATCAGAAATTTTACTCGTGTTCTGTGGCATGCAGCATATAATCACTTTGCCAGCAAAGATTGTCCAGTCATCTCCTTAGGTTGCTCCACTTTCATCAGATCTAGGATTGTTGGGGCAACATCACACAGCGCAGCATTGTGTGAGACAGCCCTAAACTTCTTGTTTCCGGTTATACAGAATGGAACTAAAGGAATAGACCAAAAACGTAGGCACGCTATTAGTAAAATTACTGGAAATTCATTGCAAATCGCTCCAAAAGTTACTGATCTAAATACTAGGAAGTTGTTAATGCATCGTTAAAAATGCTTCCTATCCTTGTACTGTACAATAACCAGCAATTTACGGGGGGGGGGGGGGGGGGGGGGATGCAGCATTTTAATTTATGACTTGGTATCATCCTACCCACCGCACTACCGGATAACAGCCAGAATAATCGGCCACGAAGATCAAGTAGGAAAGACATGAACAGTTTATACTTATTTAATATGTCAATCTTATATTCATTCAAGAAGCGTATTTGAATTAACAGTACTTTGATTTGTAAATCATTTTCAAAATCACAACACCTATGAGCATGTCATGAAAGTAATTTCGGGAAAACGACAGCTTACTCTAAGACTATCTTGAACCTTAGCTTAGCTACCTCCAGTGGGACTATAGCAATTGGGCGAAAATACAATTTATAGCCCACCATTAAAACAGCCGATGGTATTATTCATACCTTCATATGTACAGGTGAGTCCATCATTACATAATTTAAAACAGTAGCATATTTCTACCAGATAACACCAAACAATCTAACGATGCTTTAAATGCCAGTTTCCGTTTTCTGAAAGCATTCTCGTGAACATGAGTTATGGCAGAATTAGTATCGCAATTACGTATCAGATTAATATGCACTACGAAGCAGCTTTTAACATCTACTGTCCTTGTTGAGTCTCATTCAATAATATAAAACGACTTAAAGAAAGATTTTAGCTTTTAAATAATACTAAAGAAATTTTAAAAAAATGTCATCATCGGAACTCGAACTTATGCACCATGCATTCGCAGAGCGAGTTCTATCAACTGATGAAACTGGCCTACGATGAAACCATACTAAATTTCTCGTAGACACATTAGCTGCCAATCTTGCACCGGTGGGCATAGACATCCAGCTCTACGCAGTTGAGGAGACCCGCCTCTTTACGACGTGTGAATGCAATGCGGCTCGTCAATCTGCCCAAAGCCAATTGAAACCACTGATCTCTAAAAAAGACTGAATCGAGCTTCCCATCGTTTACAACAGCGTGGTCACAAATACTAGCCCCATTAGTTAAAATAGCGCGGGAAGGTCCCCCATGTTACGTAACATTGTTTATAAGCTTTGTTTGATGACGACTGAAATGGCTTCCAACGACTGGCCTCATTTTGAGACGGAAGATGCTCCATCCAGTGGTTCTTAGAGATCAGTGATTGAAATTTGCAAAGTATCATCCAGAAGAGAGGATTTGAAATGATACAAAGAAATAGAAAATACTTCGCCATTGGGACTGAAGAACCAGTAAATTACGCATTGACGGTTGTGTGCTCTACTAAATGCGCTAAGTAACTCACTACGACTAATAAAAATCAACCGCTTGCAACTTTCCGCTCAATGTTTGGGCGAGAACGTACAAAACGTTTAGCCTTGACGTATAATTCATATAGTGACACTAGGCAGCACGCGTGTATACGTGACTTTAAAACATTCTTATCGGAGAATGAAAAGACGTAAAAGTCGCTTATACGTATATCTGATAAGACAGTATCTTACTCTAGCGTCCTAGTTGTGCCGATCAAAGTAAAGATCTGATACAGCACCTTTTCCCTTACAATAGATTAAACTTTTTCTGTTTCTGTAATCATAGACTACGTGATGTCACTTCTACACAAAACTGACATCAATCGGGATCAACCATTAAGAACCTTGGCAGGTAAAAAGACATTCAATAGATTGGAACAGCCTATGCAGCGAGAAAACAAATCAAAATTTGTTCTAATTAAGCCTACTGTGCAACATTTACCGAAAGAAGAAACTGTACTTTTCATCAAAGCCGAAAAGTTTCAAGAGATGACTTTTCGATGTTCAAATCAACAATCAAAATTGAAATGCATCTTTAAGTTAACAAATCGAGTGGAAACATTCTGCAGCTGTTGTTCTCAACTTCTCAACAACATTAAATGTTCAGCTTGCTTACAAACCAAGCTGCCTGGAATATAAGCTTTCACATTGAACCAACGTCTCGTAATTCTCCTCGAGAGGACAACAGCATGCACCGTCCGATTCGTGCATTCCTATAACTGATTTATATCTGCTCCCATTTTACTTTGAAAGAAAATCCATACCTGAGTTTTTCAAATTAAAACAATGGGCATTACTGCTTCCACGTTTATCCTAGCTATAATCTACTAGAGTCGACCGTATGACACTTTTTCTTCTTTCCTTGCGTACCTTGGTAATGCAAAAATGGCCGAATCTCCTGCGGCGTCAGAAGGACACTATCTCCACGCGCCTTTTCAAACGATTGATTTGCGCCCTTTCTCCTTCGTCGGTGACAATGTTTTGCTTACCTCTGTCAATGTATGCTATGAAGCACCCGAAAAGGGCAAGCGGTGCGCTGTTTCCCACGGTGAAAATAATTGATGCCGACTAAACTGACGATCTTGCAATGCTCACTGATGAAAAATGATGTCAAGAACTTGCCACATAACGTAAAGCAAGTAGACTCGGAAATATGATGATATCCGATCAATTTGGAAACTTCTACTGCGAACCAAGCAAGAAAATGGGTACCCGTCATTAGCTGTGGAAGGGTAACAGCGACTAGGAAAAGTACTAACCGCCTACCTCACCATGCCATTGCTCAGAACATGTGATTCCGCACCACATCACACACCCCGGCTCAAAAACAGGTTATGAGATTACCTGCGTCTACAAACCATTTAAGACTGTCATGGCGGTTTTCAAACAAGAATGGCACGTCCAGCATTTAAGTATCCTTTTCACAATAGTTTCTATCAGCCTTTAAATTACTTACATGTACGAGAGTCTCGTCGGTGAGGATCTCAATAATAGTCTTTAAAATGAAAAACTTTGTTCTAGAGTCTTACGATAAGCAAATCTTACGTTTCGTAAATTACATAGATCTTTGAATTTTTTTGTGAATGTTGGCGGTAAAAGTTAGTATACGTATTAATAAATTTTTTTCCCGTTTGCCAACGCCAAACCAAATCAGTTCAAAATACTTGTGCAGTATCCACTACGTCTCATCTTTTTAACCAATTCTTTTCTGGAAGTCGTTGCATGAGAAATTGCCTCTTGGCGCGTCAAAATGTAACCTTGGATACAGATCAGTACAAAATGTTCTATGAATCTTTTCCTTATACACCTTTTTTCCCTGCAAAATTCGAACAAAATCAGATGGATCAATAGGTCCAAAATACGCAATCCTCCCTAGTTAAACTAGTAGTTACTGGGGGCTTATCAATTCAAATCCGTCGAGATGCTGCCTGTTTTCCTATTCCCATCGAATACACACTCCGAATATTGAATGCTCACAATACATCAATCAATCTCTTTACGTTATGTCTAAAAGCGGCCCATTAATCCTTTACTAGAAAACATCGAGGCATGCAGTCGACAATTACTTTTGTCAGCTAGAACCCTTAATCAATTTACCAGTTATTCTACCAGTTACTCGTACTATCGTAACTTGTAAAACAGAATCAATACTTTCAAAATGGAGGTAAATAGTTAAAAATAATTAATATTCACTTTTAGTTTATATAGCAAGTGGAAGCGTAAAAAGGAGGTTCTACATAAAGTTAGAATAATGAATTATCAATAAAATAAAGAGTTAAGGAACTCGACTGAATCTCAGCTCAGCAATCAAATCTAGAAATGGTTCGGACATGTGACTCAAAATGATGCGCATAACTCATTATTTATTATATGGACTGGTGCTACGGGAAAGAAGTCGATAACGAGTCAGGAAAAAGTGACTGTAAAAGAACCCTTCAACTGGACTATCATGAGCACTATTGCTATCCTAAAGAATCCTAAAAACATTGAAATAACTGGATGGACTTGGTTTAGTCAACTAAAGTGCACCTGCGGCTACTAGACTAAAGAAAAGAAGAATACAACTTCGGCAGCATGTTGGAAATCCTGTTTTACGGCAACATCTAAACTCCTGTCACCAAAAAATGCACTGAGCCAATTGTATCCTGACAGGGTATCAGTAACTCTGAAGTGGCAGACGTGCTATGAGTTATCATTTTCTGGTTCTCGAAATTACGATTAAGAATTTAAGTTATATCCTATCCATCACCAACAGCATTTACCTCAAGATATTCAAAATCCAGCCGGTATGAATGCGCGACTTACATAAAACGAGTCATGGTTAATACTCCGAGTTACATTAATGATCGCTATCATGACTAGATAAATAATTGTGTTACTACAAAAACACAGCAAAATATCAAGTGCATAAGGTCTCCACAACCATCTCAATAAATGACAAAATCCAAGCACCGATGTAGAAGCTGAAGCTTACAAACTGATTTATAGCTGAGCTTTTAGAAATTGACATCAAGTGTCTTCACTATGACCTACTCTCGTCTGATCACACCTGGATCTAATGCTCACGAAATTTTTCTTTAAGTCACACAACTTGCTACATCGCTCTTGCTGTTCATGGAAATCACTTTCTTCCAACTTAAGCTATAGAATGCTTGTAAAAGTGGGTGAAGGATAATGACTATCACGACCTGAATGCCAAGATAAAAAAAAGTGAAAACTCAAATCTTTTACTGTAGGAAATGGACAAAACGAAAGCAGTCAAAACAATGAGTTACCCACTATCTGCACCTTGTGAAGATTTGGTGGTTTTATTGTAGAGCCAGTAACTCAGTTTTAGCGGATAAGTGAGCTTAAACACTTGGGTCATGATGTTTACAATCCTAGTGATAAAACTTAAAATATCATCCAACAGTACAGGTTTTACGGTGCATCAAGAATCTCACGTGAAATATCACATACAAAAGTCTTGTTCCCCATGCTCAGAAACATGCTTGTATCAATCAAGATATCTTTGCAGATACCACTAATTGATGCACGCTACACTTTGTCGCACAGGGCAATTGTAGATGTACGAATGCTATTGCGCATCGTAATAATAAGCACCATCAGTGCGTCCAAAGGGTGTCTTGTCACTGATTGGCAACGATACCTCCAGCTTTTCAGAGAACCAGTAAAATACCTTGTTATTCGCCACAGGGAAGTCTTCCTATATTAACGATGAACAGGTTCGATATTTACAATGACAATACACGATCAAGTTATCAACAATGGTCAATCCCATCCCACAGCAATAAACCAGTCATGTCTGACGGCATTTTCTTAGCTTTTTTTACGCTTTCAATTTTTTTAGTATGAGAAGTAAAACGGGTTGATAAATGTCAAAATATAGAACAAAGATAACTTATCTAAAAAGTTACAGTTCGTTTATTTAAAATAGATCGACTAGTGCTTCATTGTAACCAACATATATGTGCTACATCCGCCTTCTCCTACTCATGTAATAGAAATCCGTTTATAGGGTATAAACGAGAAATGTATCGCAACTGCGCATGCGTTGTGGCACCGCAGCTGCATATACTATCCACCAGTGAGAAAAAGATATACTTCATTCTGAGGATTCTTGCCATCCTGGAGCTGATCGGAAGAGAATGAAACATTGACTTTTATCTATTCTTAATAATTCATATTCTTAACAATAATAATTATCAATGATACGAAAAGGAATTGCTTGTTTCCTTTCATAAAGAGACTTCATCCTATTTAAAAAAAGAACTCCTTCGTTCGAACCTACAAATTGACTGTATTGGAGCAACGCTTGGACCAGGAGTCCCAATTACGGGGAGGTGAGTGTAAGAAAGAAATTTCTGCCAAATAACCAACTGTGACTCTTTTAAACGTCATTGCAAATTAACAAATGCAAGCAGTGGTATCACGAATAACCTTCATTAATAATAGAATGAAACATGACTGTGAACATGAAGTTACCACAGCTGGAGAAGATTGAAATTCCATGCACCTCAAGTAGCAACGCCCTAGCTGAAAGCAAGGCAACGTCTATGAATGTGCTTAAAGGTTATGCATAAAATATTAAATTATGGCAAAATCTGAAATTCATTCAAATACTGCTCCTTGACTATGTCCTTTTGACTCTATCTTCATCCCATCTATATACTTTCTGGCTTGGATCAACTGCATGGTGGCACAAACAATCTTAAATGAAAATCGCAGGGCTTGCAAATTTAGCGCATACCTTAGTGTTTTAAGTCTTTAACAGACGTTGTACGAGACAACAACAACCAAGTATTCTGCCTGTTGAAAATACAATAACAATCTATTGAAATACTTTCAGGGTAACCTGAATGATACTCGCGTTAACGCTACGACCAATTTCAAAATTATACAAAATCTAATATTCAAAACCTTTCAAAATCACGGAGTAACCATCACTTTTTTCATGACTCCTTATATTATCCAGAGATTCTTCATAAGCTGTCGAATTCAAGTCTGCTTCGTCTCCCTGATGTTGTTTAAGCTGATCTAATATCCTCCTGTAGTTCTACCTTTGTTAGGGATTTTGAATTACGACTGCATGCCATCTGTACCTACTTCTAATGCTAGTAATACAGTGTCTTCAACTAGTAATATGGCGTCATTAATAAAACAGACTTAACATCTTACTTCACAACGTTTACCTTCAGTGTCGAGTGACGTGTTTAAATTTTCAGCATAGTACTCCATCGAACAGAGCCCTTTTAAGAGTAAATTCTGATCAAACACAGCCTCTCAACGGAGCACTTCCCTCTTTCAAGCGATTACTATTCAATACCGAAATTTAGACGAGGCTTTCTCTTGAGCACCCCCTCTACACACGCATACATACACACACAAACAAACAAACAAACACATGCAAACAACAAACCAAAATTCACACACACATACACCTGCATCCACACAAACCTTACACCCCCTAAAAGTGTTAAAGACTCCGTCTACTTTAAATGCCTTTTCACGACATGACATTTTGTTAAAACATATTTACTGGCGTTTCCAGTTGATAACATCAAATGTCCTGAACGTTTTTACTGACGTTTCCAGTTGATAACATCAAGTGTCCTGAACAAACGTCAACACATTTCTAATGTACGCCCCCGCCCACTTCAAGCCTCTAATAGGTCACCTTCTTGATCACTGATGACGTAGAGTACCTAAAAACTTTGATTTCAAGAAAAATCTGTGGAAAATGTCTAAGTTTTTCTAGTTATCTTACGTCCTTAGTTCACAGGTGCACATAAATAAAAGATGGAAGGTAGGTGTCCAAGCCCCTGACTTGCAGTCTAAATTTGACCTATTAATTTCTTAACACTCCTCTGCAAAGCCTTAAACCTGACTACAATGCAACTGGGAGTCCCATTATCAGTGAATTGAAAATTCCACTTTCATAACGGTCTCCCATGTTCTAGACACTGTCGAGCAACACGTTCTAATTGGAGGCTAATACACAGCTGAATTTAGCACTCAGTTTTAACTGTACGTGGGCTATGGCCAGTAAATCACTGTCACTTCGTTGAACAGAATTCTCAAGATTCAGATATTTTTTGGTATTGAGCCAGAAATTGCAATGAGGCTTGCCAAAAGAAATATTTGACATAAAAGGGAAATTGTGATTCATACAAGAAAGAACTGAGTATGGGAGATCAAAGATCGCTCTTTAGGAAAAATACTATTTTTGCAGACTGCAAAGTTACATTAAAGGATAACGCTGGCTAAAATAAACAACACATGCAACAAAGATAACTGTAGATTTTAAGGTATAACTGGGCAAAAATATCCTTTAAAATATCGATTAAAATAGTACGGCAATCGCCCGCTCGTAAACTGTAAGTAGAAATTGCGGCACACATTTTAATCTAGTAAATTCGAGGGGATGTAAAACTGGTCCTGTGAGGCATTTAGCTGTATACAAATCAGATAGTCCGGCTTGCGTATTCATTTTTTCTGAAATGCCCTTTAGGCCGTGTACGAAAATCTCAAGGGCAAATCAATGAATGCCATTCGACATTGCCAAGTTCATTACAGATATTCCCTTCCAACTCATGTTACTATCGTTAACCGTCTGCTTCAAGTCATTATTGCTCAGCATGCAGTTAATTCTCTCGCAGTACGGAAAGCGACAGCTATTTTAAATTTACTCTCCTACTGCAGCTGGTCAACGGCAACTGTCTAATTCCGCTAGGGCGACACGATGTTACACAGTATGTGGAATAATTACTCTTCATAGTACTCGTTTACGTACTCTAGAGATACGTACTGATACGAGACTCCCTCTTTCAAAGTACACTCCAAGCCACATGGCATTGTACAACAATTAATGTCATGTTCCCAAAATTAGTTTACTTGTTCCATTTTCTTTTATTTCTTTGATGCCAACGGATTCTAACAGAGCACGACTGAGTACATTAAGGACGGACTCCCAGACCTATCAACCCTCTAGGTTCCGTCCTGAGTTCCTGAGTAGTACGGAACTGTACAGAGAGACGTTCTTTACCGTAACACTGGGAAAGGAGTTGATCTGCCTACATCATGACGAACAATTGACTACATCCTCAAATTAAGAATAAATAATCAATTGATAATGGCTACTTTACTCCCTTTCATTACGATTACAAAGTTTAAGAATTCCTTAATGAAAGTTAAGTATTTCTAAGTAACCATTCCCAAAATGAGCTGTTACAATCCATCAGGTCGGACATACTTAAGTCTGTAAAAGAAACTGAAGAAGTGAGCTAATAACATAGTCTCTGTCATGGGGCAGCCTATATTTGACTCGTCTAGACTTCAGGGTTATTATATCAGGATTCTTCTAGAACATTCTTTACCTTTTGAGAACATTCTATAAACTTCAAGAACATTCTATAATGTTCTGCTGAGTTCTATAGGTTTTCGGAACCTTCCATAAGTTTCTGTAGAACACACTAGAAATTTCTCGAATGTTCCATGACCTTCTAATGAGTTCTCTGTAAACAAGGCGAATTGCATTTAAAGTAGGAACCAGGTATTTACGTAATTTTCATCGAAGCAATGAACATCAGCTGTAAATAAAATAATTAATGATCTACTGATAAAATATCTAAAAGATATATTGAGCAACCTCTCACCTCTGTCGAATACAACAATCTCAGCATATAAAGTGTCGACTATTGACGTAGAAGCACTACCAAAAATCAATCAAAAGATTTATCAAATCTTAAAATTTGAAACGATGAGTACAATATTATGAGTAAAGATTCTGTCAGCTTATTGCTCACGGCTATAAATGCTATTCAAAGTCTGGGGTTCATCATAAAAATCCTTAAAGCAGTTGATCTACCGAGCGGAAATCGTAATCTTCTTAAAAACTGCAAAGATTAACAAAGAATACGCATATGCCCAATGTTGGATCAACAATAAACATGAAACATGAACCTGACCTAGCTTTCGATATTTCTCATTCACTATCCTCAAGGCAAAATTGTCTTTGATGTACTTGACAATTTAAGAACCAAGTGGCCTGATTAAAATCGAAAAATAGTTACCACTAAATGAAAACAATAAAAGAGAAAGAAGTACAGTGAAAGGGAAACTAAGCTGGGATTGGCACTTAAAGACAATATACTGTTGGAGATTTTCTTTTATAAGAGGACCATAGCCTGAAGAGTGATTACTAAAACAAGTAAAATGTGATTCAGAAAAGGGGCGCAAGTGTTAAGAGAATGGTAGAGTTGAGAGATGATGCACAGTAGCGCCTGATTTTCCTTAATAATCTGTAATGAAGTGAGTGAGTTGTCAAACCGAAATACGTGACACTGCAGCAAAGGTTTTAAATGGTATAGATAACGGTAAATCTTAATATTCAAGCAGTCCCGGTCTTTGCTTGGAATCGTTGACTTAAGTAACAACCAAATGTTCAATGTGACCAACTCGGAATTAAACTATCAAACTGAATGAGAGGACAGTAAAAGTTGGCTGACAATACACAGTGATATCAACGGAGTCATAAAAATGTGCAACTCAAAGATTCAACGTTGGCATGTGTCCTTATCCAATATCTCAAGAGTAACGTTAATGTTGTAGTATTAAATGTTACGAAAATCAAGAAAAGGTTAAATTTCTGAATGAGTTTCTTGAAAACAAACATTATCATTAATGCATTGCTTTCAATACAACAGTAAAATAGGATAGGCACGTGGACACTTACTAATTTTTAAAATGACGAGGAAAGATACAGTCAAGAGAGGACCAACTGGAGGGAACCTATGGCCACCACATCCATCCGATTACAAACTGTTATTAGATCAAAGAAGTAGGTGTCTTTCATATAGAAAAGTTGGGAAA
>JAAAKL020000535.1:0-12407 GCA_010016065.2 Carybdea cf. marsupialis auct. non (Linnaeus, 1758)
TAGTATTATTAGTAGTAATACTAGTAGTATTATTAGTAGTAATACTAGTAGTATTATTAGTAGTAATACTAGTAGTATTATTAGTAGTAATACTAGTAGTAATATTAGTAGTAATGGGAGTAAGGGGAGTAGCTGAAGTAGTAATTTTAATAGGAACATTAGTAGGATTGCTGGTTCTAATAAACGGTATTAGTCGTTTTAGTATTAGTAGTATTATAATAATTATCATTATTTTAAGTAGTAGGGGCAGTATTTATAGTAATAGTATTAGCAATATTGGTATCAGTAGTATTTTTGTTAGTATTATTAGTAGTAGTAGTGGTAATGGTAGTAGTGAAAAGTAGTACTAGTAGCAAATATGTTCTGGCTAGGGGATGTAGAGCCCATATTTGAACAAAACAAATATTTTAGGACCATCACTTTATGATTATCGGGCAGATGATTAAACTAACTTTCAACTATTTGCCCGCTAACCAAAATAACGCTAGCTAAACCAAACATAAAACCTACTTGTTAACAATTATAATGAATAATGTGACGAGTTATTAATTTGTTCTTTGTGATGTTTTCTGGTTAAAAGTTAATAATGATAAAGCCTCAGGCTAAGTTTTTTCATAAAGTTTTGGGCAATTCAATACTATTGGCTGCAAAAAACTGCGGCCTACCTTCAAGAAAAAAATTGCTCCGAAGGCTTATGATTAGTGTTTTAATACTTGCATCAGCGCACTGCCAACTATTAGATACCTACATGAAGCATCGATATGAGGATAACATCCTGATGCATAATTTTAAATCGATGCCTACCACCTTTAACTTGGCTTGGATACAACATTAGTTGCATGATACATCAGGTATCTCCTTGCACTTAATGCTCAAATACGTCTTCCAATAGTTATGACTCAATCTATCAAAATCTAAAGGTAGTCAGCACATAACCATTGCACAGGTGCCTATTTTGCCACTATGGATACGTCCCGGTTTTGCAACTTGATGAGGTTGGGTAGTGTAAAGTACATATATTGCTGGTGGTGTTGCACCTGGGCCAGGGTTTAGCTATTGAATTGTTAGGCTTACAACATTGCCCTACTGTCTACTAAGCAGGTTCTTCGGAGCCCTCTAATCAGAACAAGCAGTTTTCAATTGATTGACAGAATATCTTTCGAAGGACTACTTTATCTCTTCAATTAAGTTTTAAAACACACTAAAGATGAAGCATCGTAATAGCCTTTATAGAAAGAAACGTCTTAAATTTTCCCGTAACGCACGCCTGCCTCATAAGCGTGTATCATAGAAAATCGGACAATGTGGTACTCTACTCTACTCTACAAACTCAACTTTAGTATTCTTAAGATATCAATATGGGTACAATTTCTTGAAACTTTTGGCAAAACAGCTGATTGATCATACTTTTGACACTATTAAGGGTAAATAGTATTTTTATGGTGCTACGAATATACACAAATCTAACTGCAACTCGAGGGACTCGAGAGGTCTTGGAGGGTGCAGGGTCCTGTGCCGAAATGTTTACAGGGTCCTACGACGTTATGTATGGCGAGGCAGCTAAGATATAATAGTACGTTCTAGAGACACTGTATTACCACCTGTGGGTATGTATTCGAGTTTTTACTTACTTTCACGAGATGAATATGGGCAGTTACACGCAAACTATCTTAGAGATCCCTAGAGGTGCGGGGCGTCGGGCCATGATCCGTTTAGTCTCTATCTAACACCGCCACTGCTCTAGGCCTATGAAAATGCATATCTCAGTTTGGGGAAAAATATAAGGTATTAGCTTATTTAATTGATGCGTGACAGCGGTAGTGAGACGTCTGACGTCGGCAAGCTAGTATTGGAATATTATGAATAGAATAATTTGCTTGTGTAGCTGTGTTCGGAAGTATATATGGAATTGGGTATAGTATATCTTACACCTTCAATCTCTTATGCAATGCCCCTCCTTTCTCACCATTCTGTATCAGGTATTGATATGTGGAGAACAAATAAGCTAAAAGGTGCTTTAACAAGACCCCGGAACTGTTCCTATCTGTTTTCAAGTTTTTCAGCACAAAAATTCTGTTGATAAAAATATTTGATAATTAAAAATCATAGTTTCCCAAATCTACTAAACAGTAAGCCGAAGAAACACAGGATAATGCTGCCAAGCATGTATTATAATTGATGGTAGATATTTGTCATGTCTTGAGTCGTAGTCTTTTTCGGAGCTACGTTTCGAGAGATACTCCTCCCAGCTTACAAGAACGTGCGTTCATTTTACTGAAAATGTTCTTGCACCACGTAGCAAGAGACTGCCCTCTTATAGGCTCTTTCAGCCTTAGTTCAGAAACGAAACCCCAGCGAGTAAAACTTAGCCAACAAGAGTGTGTCAGGCATTAATATCTATCAAGTCTGGCTAAAGTACCTGTCTGATAAGCGTCACTAGGTAGGAGGTGAGATTTAAGGTAACTGTGGTATCTTACTTTCCCTCTTTACGACTGCTTAGTAGTATTAGGCCCTTTCTTGTTATACTGAGAATTCTAGCAATGGTTTTCAATAATTATATATATATGTATATGTGTATACGTATATATGCAGTTGCTAGGGCCCGTGATGCAACAAGATAGAGACTAAGATTGCTAAGCAGTTGTAAAAAGGAAAAGTAAATTACAGCAGTTACCTTAGGGCCCATGTCCTATGCTGTGAAATTCACCAAACCGGAAAATAGTCTTCAATTACAGTTCTATTTATAGTCTACCTTACCTTACAGTTACCTAGTCGTGTTTTTTGTCTTTGTATTTATTGGCAACAAGTAAATGCCGGCATTTTGAGACTAGTTCAGAGAGTTAGTCGAGCCAGTGACTACTGTCAGCGGTTGTAATTGGATGGTTTTCGGTAATGCATCACATATATTTTCACCTGCCCCTTAAGGTAACCTCTGTTAATTGCGTTAATTTACTTTTTACCACTGCATACTAGTATATAAGCTGAATATAGGCATAAAAAGATATAAATATTAAAATATTGAAAACAGTTAAAAATAGTCATGAAGCCTGAAACAGGTCAATATTTTATATTATTTTGTATTAAACAAAGCATATAAAGATAATTCTTATCTTGCCTATACTCCTTACAACATTTACTATCAGCAACCACTATGATAATTAAAATTTAATTGTATACTATATGCAGAAAAAAATATTCGAAGAAATAAATGCAAAAATACAAATGTATATTAACAACTGGATAATTTAACCACCAGGACACGTATACTTTTCAAATAGAAAATATTTTTTTTATATAACTCATATGTATGTGTCATGTTTAAATGTAGGATATTTTTTATATAACTCATATTTATATCATGTTTATACGTAGGATAACGCATAACGAAAAATGATGATATATAGAACTAGTATCTGATATGCAAATAACGAATGGTAATAACGCATGTTTACTTGCCTAATGTTTGTAAACATATCTACCTAAATACGTGTAACTTCAAATGTTTTTTGTCAGGCATGTAACTAACAAAGCGAGTTATAAAATGAAGTAGTCGGTCCATGAGCTGTAAGTATCACTGTGTGTCAGAACCATAGTTTGTGCCATCATTAATGACTGAGGTTCCATTGCCCCGGCTCCTTTATCAGCGCTCGTTTTATGACAAAGAGCGCATAGCTGGGTGATAAGTGGAAACGTTTTCTTGTTGTAAGTGTACAAGTGGAAAAAGTTAAAGAAAAATGAAGCTAAGTGACTGTCTTATCAACTGGCTCTGCAGGTTCTTTCCTTTCAAGATGCATGATGCAAAATATAACCGTTTGCTTATAAAACTGATCATCGATAATGATCTCCCTTCTGACTCCAGACATCTTGTATACCATAATCTTCAGTTTTAAACATTATACAATGATAAAGTTTCTTCACGAGTGAATCGACTGCCAAATATTGGCCTGATCACAATTGTCTCCGTGAAATCTGAAGCTTCAAAACCGAAAGAAGGTCAAAGTAGCATATTTTTATAAAGGCCTAGTTTTGCCAGATAGTGCGATAAAAGAAACCAGTTTTCCATCGTGCAGCACGCTGTTTAACTGTTTTACTATGAAAACAGAGCCACTACAGTAAACGCTTGAGTAAGCATCTTTTTTCTTTAGACGAGCAGCCCCCCGTGATACAGATCCTGGTAAACCCTAGCAAGAAACAAGACCTTTGACTGTTAAAAACAGAGACTGTTCAAAACAGGCTTTCAAGTATCCTCTTTTTTGATACTCACAGAATATCATTCTAAAACAGTTCAATTTAAAATTTCAAGAAAAGGTCTTTACAAAGTCAATTTTACACCAGGCTCAACATGGTAAATAATCTATTGTTGTATTTAAATTGACGGTCAGACATAGGGGATCGAGAGAACAAAGTGCTCAGCAGGGTACGTGTGGCTATTGCAATAGTCCACTTCTGAAATGTTCTGTTGTTTTCTAGCCTTTGCTAATGTATTTATTCATCTACTCAATTAAAAACGATGGAAGATTTGATGTTGCTTCAGCAGAAACTACATATTTGACAATGAGGCTTTCGAAGGATTTAGACTCTTTCAACGATTTTAGATTCTTCGTTTCATGAAAAGAGGGCTTTGAGGGAAAGCATTTTGTTCCAGTCTGTACATCAAGATTACTTCCAGCGCTCTGTATCTTTTACGTGAATAACATGAAAGTCAGGTGTTAAAAGCTTCTTACAACACTCGATCGTTGACAGTTAAGTGCTAGCTGTAAAGTCGGGTTATCTTGAAGCGAAAAAACAAGACATATGGTAGCTCTCTCACTCAAAATGAAAAAAAGCGTTTGCATGAAACGTAGCTTGTGGAAATTTGGGTATACAAGTGATTTAAGGGAGAGAAATTATGCTTATTCCTGCGAAGCTAAGTTAGCGAAATAAGGTTTGGTAAATTGTGAGAAATCTACTGAAAACAGAGCTGGATGGTACAAAGTCAAAGCACCAATATGAAAGTGTCTTAGTATGCGACATGTTCCCTTAATGACAGTGCAGCAAAAGTGAAGTTGTTGACGAAGAATAGTCAAGAGCAATTGTTTTGTCACTCTATGGATGGAGATAAGTAAACATAGAGTTCAACCCGTGTCTAACACAACATCATTTATATGTTTATATGGTAATCTAGATAGTTCTCAATAACTTCTCAATCGTGTCTTTAGTTATTATTCTACCTAGGTTAACTTAAATGGGTAATAAACAGGTGCAATGACCCGATCCATCAAAAGTGGGTAGTCTATATATGTACTCCTTTACAAGTAGCTCGTATACTTGCTACTCTTGTTACACAAAAACTCTTTTACTCGAGGGCATATATAAAAAAGCATCAACGTGCTGATTATCTTGTTACAAGTTGATAAGGTAAGGATAATTAAACATATTCTAAACATGTCTATACAATTTTAGAAGTTTAAAGTAAAAATAGGGAGGGGGTGAAGGTTCAGCTAATTAGCAGCTAATTGTGCACTTGGTCATATATGATTAGAAAAGATTGGCTACCACCAGTGAAAATAAGTTTCATCTGTGTTTATCAGACATCAATTGAACAATGAAAGGAGAGAATATTATTTGTAATCGATTAATTTTGTAAAAGTAGTTTCGTTATCCACAGTAAATCTCCTTGCAAGACCTTATGAGATTTTGAAGAAACTAACACCTAAGAAAGGTACGATCTTTTCAGTTTTCGTAAAAAGGTGCATAAATAAATCTAAAAACTAAATATAATGAAATATGAAAGATAAAGAAGTAACAATACAACAACGGTATGAACCATAGAATGTTATCATAAAAGCGGCCTGCTTTTCAAGCCTATCGATAAGGCTTGGATATTGCTAGACGACACTAGAACTCTCCATCTGAGGTGTAAACAACTCCTAAAATATTTCGTACACATTTTTACGTTGATTTATCGTTCTGATAAAAACCCTCTAGCATACTGTTATCTTAGTGGAAATCACATACTTATTGGGTTTGGTGATTGACCTCTCTGATTTAAAGTGATTGGATCTGATTTATGGTTCATATCTTAAAGCCTGCCTGGATAATAAAAGTTGAGAAAAAAATTTAAGCACAACTGTCCCATTCTAGTTCTCCTGTTTCTTGTCAGTATGTCCAGAATACTATAAAATTGTTGTAACAAGTATTACTCTACCTGCAGTGATAAATTTCATTAATGACGTTTTCAAAAATTCAAAGAGCTTCTTATTATCATGAGATATTTAAGCATACATATGCATTTATCATTTTTGAAAACTCGGTGACATCACAACATAAAATACGAATATTTATATCGTTTTACATTATAGTGTTGATTTGATTTCCAGTTAATATTACTAACAGCTATTTGGTCACTTTTGAAATCTCTAGTTTCAAATGTACTCATCTTCAAATAGTTGTTTACTAGTTATTTAAAACATAAATGTCTCATGTAAACATCTCCCTGCATTTTAAGTTTTATACTTGGAGTTCTCTTCTCTGGATAACAAGTTTAACATAGTGATAATTTTTTCTGGTCTTGAGGATTGTTTTGATATTTTTGTTCTTTGTTTTCCTTTTACTGACGAATCAATTCATAGTCTAGGTTACAAGCCACTCGAGCATTCACAGGCCACAGGGAGCCAAAAACATGGAGAATCGCTTCACAGAGCCATTAACAGAAAGAGGCGCAGGTCACTTTAAAGCGCGGTCGAAGTAGACTCCAATCTTAACTCATAGTTCCTTCACTCCACAACTCTCCTATACGTTATCAAGGCATGTATCTAACACTATGTAGCCCTCTATTCGACAACAAATTTTTAAACAGTATTTAATATGTTAGCAATTTGGGATCTGGATAAAAATGTTTCTTACTCACTCTTTTTCTACTTGGTAGACGAAATTCACCTTCCAAGGATATTGGTGTGAAGGCAAACCAGTCAATTTCTTTACTGGTAAACTATCACATTCAAATATTTAAACATCTATTCGTTAACACAAATCAAATTTCCTATTTATACGACGTAGTTAAATATATAAAATCTTCGACAATCTTAGCACGTTTTTACAATTGTTTCTATTGATTATTACACTAACGAAGATCACCTAAAACTCTCTTCTGATCGAGTTGAAAAGTGACAATCTTAAGGTTACGTATAGCCCATTGAATTACTGTAAGAATGAAAAGTAACAGTTGTCTATCACTCCTTAATTGAATCCATGTTGAAAGTAATAAAATATCTGTTACTCGATTTATCATAGCCCCTCCCTAATTCAACTTTCTTAAGTGTAGAAAACAACCATTCTTGTCACACTTACAATGAAATCTAAGTTACTCACTTCAGACGAAGACTTGTCAATACTGAATACCATAAATTTAGCCTGTCACATTTAAAACGAGACCCGATACCCAGCGTGGAGCAGTAAAATTGTAACAAAACATTGACCCATCTCATCAGTGTTTATTACAAATATCAATGCATTTATTGTTGGCTATACTGAAATGGTCACCCCTAAAGCTCAGCTTGTCTATTAGATTCCATAGAAGTAACATCGAATGCAACCGCAGGCCCCTGTTTTATCTTACAGACTCATTCAAATACTCGTCGCTGTCCGATTCTTCTTCCGTGTATGATAAAATCCGTGTTTCTCATGTCCTCTTAACAATAGGAATGATAAAATAACAGCGTGGAGCGACAATGTTATTGGAAACAAGGTTGCTACGAAAGAAGGTCTATTCATCAAAAATATGTCCCATTCTTGCCTTTATTATTATCTAAGTGAAAAACATTAAATGTTGGTTTGAGAACTGCAAGCAAAGCCTTGCAAATTTACTAAGGAACATACCTTGTAAGCCTAAATGTGTATCATAGAATGAGAGCATGCATTGCGGTCACTTCAACAAGGGTCGCCACTTGTGACTTACTAACTACATATATCGGCTTCTGATTTTTGAAAAAAAGTGTTTTGATGAGGAGAATTTCTGTTTCTTCCCTTCCAAAATAAACTCAAATTAAAGGGAAAAATGGCAAAGGGGGAAACATGAGAAAGTACAAAGCCTAATACATTTGTTCAGATAGCTCCTCAAATAAACATGTTGACTATTTGATGGAGAGAAAGAGCCAACAACAGATCTCACTTATGTGAATCAAAGGTTTTCTGATGGATAACATAAAGCATGGCCGATGATAGAAGTTTCCCTCTTATTAAGACTAAATACTAGCTTATTTATTGCTTGTTGATTAACTTTGCAGAAGGATTACATTCAACTGAATTTCCTAATAGCGTAGGCATGTGTGTCAAAATAACTTTCCTGAAGTTTCATCACATATTCTTACAAAGACTTCTATTAATGTTGTATAGGACTTTTAACCTACGAGGACCCGTGCCAAAAAACTCTTGTCCCTCCTAACCTTTTCCCTCGGTTTATTAGTTTTGTTCCCTGTTTTTCTTGATGACTCCTTTTCCAGTTGTTTTCTGGTCAATACCAGTCTTAACTTGGCTGTTCGTTAGCAATCACTTCGTTTTCAAATAGTTTCGTGTTGCTCATAAAACGTTACATACCGAAAAGTGTTTTATAGTCCTTATGAACGAAAGTGTCGGACATTTCAACTTATCTGAATAAGGAACTTAAGGTAAGTATGTAAGTAGTTAAATATATACTACTAATTCTGTACTGGATCATGTTTATATCCAATAAGATAACAGTCAAGAAGAGTTTTCTAAACTGAGGGCTGGTAATGTGTAGCCTCTCTTACAGTCCGCATTCAAATTAATGTCACGTGATAACCAGTTAATAACGAATTTGCCAGCAAATTATGAAATTGCTCTTGTCGAAATAGCTAGCTTGACGAAATATCAGTTCATCATACAGTGTTTCCTCTCCTTTGAGACTGATACACGTTTTGATTCAGCCTATGTGAAGCGTACTTACTGTATACAGTTTACTTATTTTCAGTCTGACCTGAAAAAGTCGACAGACCTGTTTCAATCCACAATGTGACTTTTCCTTGATTCAATAATGAGGTGAAAATATGCATTGTGTAGGATGTATTGGGGATAAGGGTAGGGGTCTCCAAGTTTATTAAGAGAAAAGAAGTAGAGGATTTAGTTAATTTATACACTAAAAAATAAGGAGTTTTCTCTAGTATCTTTAAAGTTCAAACCAACTCAAGAAAAGATAATTTATCTCATGCAGCAAAATAGGTTCCCTATCTAACGTGTAGAGTTGACAAAAAGGTTTTAACAGACTTTTGGAAAGTTGACAGTTGCATTAAATTACATATTTAGAATCTCCGTAGCGTACTAAATTCTGTCTAATCGTTTCGGCTCGTGGGGTATAGTTCAAGTGTAGCATCGTATACTGAGCATGCCAAGAGTAAACACTGTTGCTGTTGCCGATGCCGATACTTACAGTTAAGGTACAATTCAACGTGCTGGTCCGTTTTTTAAGTTCAGGGTATGCCTTTTAACCTCTGTTCTTCTTTAACATGACAGACATGATCATGATGGACGCAATTTCTCGTCGCCTAGGTGCCTTTCTCACATAATGCTTTGCTCTTTCCTCTCTTTTAGTTCAAACGCATCTCATATAGTTAAGCATTGGCAGTATCCTTTGGACAAGACAAGTTTATGATCATTCTACGCATGCGTGTTATCTACCTCATTTGTCCACCTTCTGGGTCCACGTTCCATGGGCATACAACGAGATCTATTCCTCAGTCCCAATAAATACCTTGATCTTGATGCTATTCCTCGAAGAAAACTCACATTTCTTTATTGATTCACTGTATTCATTCCTTAGATGCGCCTTTCCATTTCCAAGCTACCAATCCGATCCCCTAACTATCTGAAATCGTCAAAGACCTTTTTCTGCTTCCTAGCCTTTTGAGATGATAATTTCTCTAGGTCATGCCTCTTTTCTTCTCGACATAGTCGTGCAATTCAATCTCCTCTGTTTCATATACAACCCCACGAATATCAGAAAATTGGCATATACCCTAATATTTGTGAATTTACGTAAATATCCTTAAAGGAAGCATACTTTCCATTCTAGCTTCCTTATTTACCAAATTGTAAGCTTTTGGGTATTGTTGCTGTGCCCAGACAGATGCAAGCTCTGCGGAATCTACCTTTACTTGATGTATGTGACAAGAATGCCATGCTTTAATGAGCTAGCTAAACAATTTATCTCCCCGTTATTTTGCTTAATTACTTTGCTTAAATGTGTAATGATGCTACCAAAACACTTTTGGCAATGCGATCTGGAAGACCGACCGATTTATAAGGGCAATCATATCGAGCACATCGTTGTTCTACTTCTCCGTTCTCGTATTCAAAGAAGCTGTTCTTCTTTGTCACATACATAAGGTCATGCATACAAAATCTTTTATATTAATCATACATCAAAATATTTATCATACAAAATCATAATTGATTTTACTATTGACTACAAACTGCTTTTTTTTGCTACAGACGATGTGTCAGTTTTCCTGTGTGCCAACATTTATGATCTATATTGATAGTTTTAGTTCTTCAGCAGTTTTAGGTTCTCCCTTTCTTCCCAGAATCTGCTTTTGGAGTTAGTTTTCTCTCTTTTAGTTTTAAATTGATGATGAAAGAAGGTTTATTATAGGCAAAATATAAGTATAGCTTAGTTCTGAAGGCCTCATACGCTCAGCGTCTCCTCCCCATGTCGAGACTCCAAACGGTTAAAAACTTAATTGTATAAAGCCAGCCGTTTTCATGCTTCAGTTTTCTGTAATGGTTATTAATGAGATTCACGAAGTAAAATCGTGATTTCCAATGTCTTTGTAATAATATTAATTGTATTGCGTTCAGCTGTGTGCTAAATGTGTCAACAGGAACACTCTGGGCTCAGTCTGAGGATAGCAATGCAAATCAATTTCCCGACCTCATGCTGTTTATGCATAGGATTTTCAACACGCCTTGGCGAGAATCAGAAGGGCTAAACAGCAGATTTTCTATTTATTTTAACAAGGACTTTATGAAGAATGAATTTTGGGATGCCCTGATTAACTTTATCTAAGACCTTGCTTTAGTTCGCTTCTCCAGAATTAGAGCTTTTCTGCAGAGTTGACTTCAACGTTCAAAAATCTCGGTATCCAGGATCGCCAAAGAACCTAACTACCGTTTACTTTACTCTTCTACAGTTGCTTTCTTATTTCAGTGTTCTGCTAGCATAGAAAATGACAATCATCATGCTTGCTTAATTTTTAATCGAAAATAAAACCTCACAAATGTTGTTGTGTACAGTTCTATCTAATCAAATATACAACTCACATACGTTGCTCAAGATTTAAAAGCTGTAAAAAACTTGCTCTGGTAGCGCCTTATGTTATTTATCAAATTCAGAATAATTAAATTTTCGAGGATAACATAACGGAAAAGTCCATGCGTCTAATATCAACTTTTACGACTTCCAGTGTCGATAGCTTTTTCAGCTGCTTTATTTAACTGGTAAGAAGTGACAAGTGGGAAAGCTACTACACAGTTTTATCTGTTGACAACTGCAATTCATTATAACGGTAAAAGTTTCGTCTTGCAGTAGTTTGGCACTTTAAAACTTGACTTTAATTATTTGATCAAAAACTAAAAAAAATTTAAAAGTTTAAACTTATTATATTTCATCATCATATTTTGCTTGTAGAATTAGATATGTAAAGTTTGATAATAAGTGGAGCGTAAATAAAGAGAAGCTCAGAGCGTCCACTTTCAATGTTGAAAAGTAAACAAACGCAACTTTGTTCTCATAGCTACAAAAAGAATCATAGTATTATCGTCGTCACATCGTCATCTCATCGACATCACATCGACATCACACCGACATCACATCGAAATCGCATCGATATCACATCGAAATCACATCGATATCACATCGACATCATGTCCCCATCACATCGAAATCACATCGACATCATGTCCACATCACATCGAAATCACATCAACATCACATCGAAATCACATCGACATCACATCGATATCACATCGAAATAACACCGACATCACATCGACATCACACCGACATCACATCGAAATCACATCGATATCACATCGACATCATGTCCACATCACATCGAAATCACATCGACATCACACCAATATCACTTCGACATCATGTCACGTCACATCAACATCATATCGATATCACATTGATATCACACCGACATTATATCGACATCAAATCGATATCACATCGACATCACATCGACATCATATCCACATCACATCGACATCTAATCGATATCACATCGACATCACGTCCGCATCACATCGACATCATATCGACATCACATCGATATCACATCGATATCACATCGATATCACATCGATATCACATCGATATCACATCGATATCACATCGATATCACATCGAT
>JAAAKL020000535.1:12507-40593 GCA_010016065.2 Carybdea cf. marsupialis auct. non (Linnaeus, 1758)
ATCGTATCTACATCACATGGACCTCACAACCACATTTACATAAAATCCACACTTTCGTAGTTGAGGTTATTGGCAGGTCATTAGGAGGTTTTAGCTAATGAGAATAAACCATTCTCCTGTTGAATTCAGTAAGGTTGCACCTCAGTGTTTTTTTGGCTTCTACTGACATTGAGTGACATTTTCCATAATCGATAACTTAAGGCTGGTTGCTCTTCACCATGGGTTTTCTTACCTCTATACAATTTTATTCACCCAAGTAAATCCTCTCTGTTTTTCTTATACAGTCTGCCTTGAACCTTTTATCTATTGTTTCATGCTGTCGCTATATGGTTTTTTTCAATTGTTGCTTAACAGTGCTTTAATATGGTACCTTAAAGAAAGGAGAGTGGTTTTGTAAATGTGGTGGAAGGGTATACTTACATCAGATTGAAGCAAAAACTTCGTTTGCCAGGCACTAGACCCCTAGGCATCTGACCACTGACTTGCAGTTAATGAACCACGGGACATCACTGGACAGTAAACGTGTTTTAAGTTGTATTGTAGTGATTGCCATTGCAAAACATTGAGAGCATCAACTATTGGTATATACGTAGCTGGTGCTGCTGTAATACACTCATAATCATATTACAAATGTAAGAAGCCCTCATTTAAGGATTTCCACAACCAAATAAAGGAGACGCTATAAAATTATAGAATTTTAGAGATGTACCTTCCTTAAATTGCCAAGTTATATTAAATTCTACTATTATAGAAATTTTCTTACCAAGATGTACTTTCCTAGAATCCCTTTGTGAGATTAGATATTAGTACCCTAACCCCTAACCCTAATCCTAACCCTAAACTTAACCCTACTTTGATTCTAGGAAAGTGCATCTATGGTTACAAAATCCTTCAAGCAAAATGCATCTCTAACTATTCTAGCAAAGTACATCTCTAAAATTCTAGCAATTTACGCCTTACCCAAATAATGCATCCTAGAAATTTATTTAGAAAAGAGGGTTTAATTCAGAGCGGAGGGTTGGAAAATTTTGAAAAATTTATAAGAGTTAATCATCGAGGTAGGGTACTAACTAGCCAATTAAGATTAATCAATGAAATGCTCTTATATACTGTTTATTAGGTGGGTAGGAGCCCCCCTTTTAACAACTTCTAATCACTCAAATCTGCATAGGTCGACTTAGCATTGTTGCCTGGAAATTTAATGGAAAAGAAGGGAAAAGCTGAAAATCTTGAACAAATATTTTTTGGACATACGTTCCTTGTTATTTGGATAAGAAGGAGTTTTCCGTATATTGCATTGTAGGAAAAAGGTGTAAATAGGCTATGCATTTACTACAATCATAAAAGTAAAGTACAATTTGTATAGCCGAACAGTAAGGCGTTAATGATAAGCTCGAGTAAGTCTGACATTCTCTAAAATATCTAAAATAAGGGTTACCTGTCAAGAGTGATAATTTCCGACAAACATAGGTTATTAGCTTTACAAGGGGTAGTCACCCCTTTTCAGTCTATCTACACCACAGGGTCATTGAAAGAGAATATCTGTAAATTCGTCAGTACAATGCTTACTTTACATATGTATATGATGCCCAGACAGTAGCACACGCTCCTCTGTGACCTACAATAAGGGTATTGCTATTAGGCAGTTCTCAGATCGCCGCGTTGAAGTTACAGTTAAGCTAAAGCGACTGCTTTTCGCGGCTACCCTGAACCGCTTCAAGCGAGGGATCAAGATTTTGCTTTTACAAGGATTTATTGACAGTAGACTTAACAATATCAAAGGATAAAAACTTTAGCTTTAGTTCCGAAAAGCCTTGTAGAATTAATGTGCGCAAATTCCACAATGTTATTTCCCTCAAGCAATGTTGTGATTAGGATAACTTTCAAAACTTAAACGTATATTTAAAGCCCACAAACGTGGTTCTAATGAGTGATAAGTACTCACCGATGAGGTTAAAGGATAACAGAGGAAACAACCCGCCCTTTCGGACATTATTTTAATTGTCTACAGAATTAAATATGCATCGAGAATGCAACACTGACCTTGTGTTGGCCATAACGTTTTTTTCCCTACTGGATTGGCGCCGACTGTCGGCGAGCTCTGTTCAGAGTTGTTTACGACAAAGCCTTCTGAATACCAGTGCATGCTCTTAGTTATGACTCTTTACAGTTAAACCTTTTTAAAAAGTTGATAATGCATTAGACAGCCGTGCATAAGAGAATGTATAACAACGAAACTTAGACTTATCAAAACCTGTGGATTTTGCAGCGAAACACGAGGGGAAGATCTTTTTATAAAATCTTTCCGACAAAATAAACAAGAGCAGCTCTAAGGGAAAACAACAAGCCTTAGGTTTGATATCTGGCACCTTTTGTAAATCCTGTCGGCTATATTATCTTTATTACTGACCTTGTGTAAATTATCTTGCCGTTTCTGATAATAGAGCATAAGTATCTGTATTGGCAGTTTAAAGCACACCAACTGAAGATCAGGAACTTAGTTGATAATAATTAATATTTTCTTCTTTGTGTGGACAAAAAAATTCATTTAATATCTGGAACATCGTTACCATAAATTTAATCATTTACATAAGTTTTATCAATACATAAATCTATAGTTTTATTTAGTTTTATCATAGCTTTTATTCATATAGTTTTTTATTTTGTTGCAAGCAAAACTACCAATGTCTATAAATAATAATTAAGGAATAAATAAAAATTATGCTATCCTTTAAAGTATTACCTGAGATTATCGCGATATCGCATTTCACATTTTGAGTGATGGTACTGAAAATTTGTTTATGTGACAATTTTTAGTAAGACAATTTATACTCCTAGTGTAAAATATCAGTAGTGGGTTGCCATTTGTAAGAAAATTCTGAGGGGATGGTGCTGTTTGAAGATTAAAATAGTGTACGATTAAATGTTAAATATACGAACTTCTATATAAAAGGAGAGGGGCTGGCACCTTTATCGATTATTCATGGAGTTAGAGAGAAACAAAATTATAGGAGAGCACTTTATCACATTCTTAATTATGTTGGATTTGTTTATCCGAATTGTGGTCAGCTTTTATAAATCCTGTACCTAAACAGTTAAAATTAACACGTCTCAGGCCAAATGCTCTAATCATACCGTGTTAATAGAGCCCTTAACATGACAGAAACTAAAGGCCCTTCTACCCATGAAAGACTTCAGTTACGTGAAAAAATTTATACCACACTCCAAAAAATTTAGGATTGGCTTCCTGTTCAATTGAAATTTTACTTTGTATTTAATAAACTGTATCAACAGAAGCCAGTATTTCTTGTAATGATGAAACGATGCATGAAGCGCAGAATGAATTGCAAGGTAGATGTTTGGGTTAGCAAAGAGTTGCAATAGAATAGAGACATTTTGGAACTATCAGTATCGAGGGAATTTTGACTTTGATATTGGTCGTGTAACGGAAGAGAAAATTCTTACACTACAAAATATGTTTCTGTATGTGGTTGAGTGTTATAAGAACTAAACATAAAAAATAGGGTATCTTTGATTGATACTGACTGTATTCTTCAAGGAAGGATCATATAATGTCAATATACCCAGTTCTGGAATAAAGGAGAAATTTTACCCATTGCTTTATCATTAGCAGATCATATAACGAGATATGTTATTTGTCTATTTAAGTCGACGCCTGACAAGAAATAACTGTCTAAATGCCAATTTTAATTTACTTCACAAGTAGTACTTCACATAAAATTTGTTTCTATTGCTAGTAATTGTACCCAGAGAGGACCAGTTCAATATAAATAGGATGGAAGGAGTGGTGGGAGTGGGGGTGGGTGAGATTTTGACCATTTTGCCAAGGCATAATGCATAACAGTATGAGAATGCAAGATTTCTATTTCAGCAAAGGAAGGAAGGGACTAACCTATGTCTGTAGTCTTTGCAAGTGTTTGTAATGTATGCAAGGCCGAGTCACTGGAGGTGACAAGAGACAGAGATGTGGGAAGAAAAATGACAGCCAACGTCCGTATAGGATAAAGCACTAGCGGAAGAAATAGAACCATGATAACTGATGATGGCCAACACCATTACGCTCGGTAGCTCTCACGTGACTTTTTGGTGGCCAACTGTCCAAGGATTAGAATCAGTAGAGAAGGGTTTTGTAAAACGATTTACAAAATCTGTCAAGGAAGGAGAGGGGAAGAATAAGGGGGTGGGTCTGAAATGAAGTATAGACGAACATAACACTGAAATGAGCATCAAGTCCAGTTTACGTTTGCCTTAGTTTTAGAACCTCTTCAGGCTCAAGTCATACCAATTCAATATTTGCATTAAAATGTAAAATATAAGGTAGTTTAAAAAGGGGTATCTCACCATGGTAATTAGTTCCCCGGCCATCGAACTCTAACCATAATCATCACGACCCCTGTTATGTATTTGTATTGCAAAAATTGATAACGTGCGTGAAATATTTCATTTGAATCAATCACCGCATTCCACTTGTACAGTATGTGACCTCAGCTAGAATATGTAAAGCGCTTCAATACAAATAAGCTCGGGTGTGGTGGGAGTGGAATAGGAACGGGGAGTTTGAAAACTTAACGGAAGGCATATGAGAGGAATACGGTTGTAGATTGGTAGATTTGACAAGGTATTATATGGTGATTAATTTAACAAGTTATGGTCTTGTCAAATTTTGTAGAAAGGCGTTTGTTTAAAAGGATAAAAGAGAAATATAGAATTATGCAAACTACGAAATTGGAAGACGTGACCCAAACACTCATGGAGTGTACGGTTTGTGTTCCCTTGTTCTATTTAAACTAACAACGAACTCACCAGCTTTAAGAATGATAATTGAACCACTAATAAATGAAAAGTAAATCCTCTTAACGTTTTCTCTCAATTTCCAATAATTAGTAGCCAGATTGTCTCTGAGTATTTTTCCCGATCATATGGCCAGACTTCAACACTTCCAGCTGAAATAAAGAGAGAAATTGTTAATGTTTTAGATTAATCACAAATTTTGATCATTGAAAGAATCTGGATAAAATAGGCTTAGGGTAGTAAGGGCATAGAATAGTCGGGAAGTGATTACTTCCTTCTGGTAATTCATCCAGATTAAATCCTGTCTCTAAATTCAATGATTTCTTTTCAGAGGAAATTGATGGCTTCAGGAAAAGGTCCAGAAGATACTTCAAGATCTGTGCAAAGGAAACGCATGACGCCTTCATGCGAAAATGAAGTCAACTTGAAGTGCCAGATCATATGAATATGAACAGGACTAAAATAATCGATAAGAATTGCATAGAAAAGAATTCAAGATATAGTTACGCTGATAACATAAATGATAGCCTTTTGTGAAGGTTTCTGTGTATACTAGATGCTTAAATGCAACCATTATGCATATTGGTGATGCTCTTAGAGTCGGTTTAAGAAAAATGAAAGTGACAATCAAAAGCGAAAATATATGTAAAACAAAATAGTTAATCAATATTGGCATCATGTGTTGAGGAAAATATTAAGAACGACAAACGGGAAACCATGTTGTAATGTTAACATAACAGAAAGTAGCAATTGCAGAACAATAATAACACGTTTTATAACTAAATGGCACTAAACAAAACAATAATAAAATAAAGGAGATAAAATAAAATGTCAATATAAGTACATCAATAGGGTAGTGCAAGATGCTTTGCGATTGTAGGAGATGTAGAAGAAGAACTGGCAGAATATGAAATAACTTGGCCAAAGATGGCCTGATAAAAATTAAGAGTAGATGATCCTAACCAGTATCGTATACAGTAGATGTTTCGGGGGAGGGGTGGTGGTAAGTTGATGACCCTGGATGATGACGTCACTTTAGGCCTACTAATCATACATATTGCAAGCTGAAGCGTGTCTCTAGTAGAAATTGAATCAATTTGAAACGCAAGATAAACGCAAAATTGCAAATCACAAAAAATGAAAACATTCCTTTAAAAGCTAAGTAATATTTAATTAAAGTTGGCTGGAACCTGGGGAGGGTGGGTCACAGTGGCTCCCCTAAAATACGCCACTTAGTTCAACATGTGTTGATAGAAATGTTAAGGAAGAAAGGAGAGAAAAAGGAAGTGGCCTTCGTATAAGAATCTAATAAGTATTGCGTATCATGTCATTTGAACTAAGCAAATCGTTTAATAGTCGAAAAATTCAACAAGTAGAGTTGGTGGTAATGGCATGGAAATTGCAATACAACTTTGATCAAAATAAGACAATTATCTTTCAAGCTAATATTGATAAAATGGAATTGAAAACAAACGAATACTATCCAATTGACTAAACAAAATAGTAAAATAGAAAACAAAAGGAATTATTGTTTTTCAAATTCTATTTAACAAGAATATTCCAGATTTTGTGTGCCAGAAATAAGCGAAGGAAGTGAAAAAAATGGAATATTAAGGAGCGAAAAATGCTTAACTAGAGTGGATTCAAATTTTGAAACGTTAGACAAACGCTTTTTATTCTTTATTTGAAACTTGCTCTCTAACGATAACTGAGTAATTTAGCATATTTTTTTAAAAAAAAATATATCATATATGTCAAATATCTTCCGTTACTTTGACACAGAAAAGGTTCATGTCAAATGTACTAGCGACTGTGAATTTATTTAAAGGAGCAACTTAGAGGATTGCTTCTAATCTGCAACAGTGGTATTTGCAGTGCATACAGAAAATACTATACAGCATAAAGAAATAAAAAGCTCCTTAAAACATAAAATGATAATATTTTGCACTTGCACAAACATCTCTACTATATAAAAAAACATTGTTGATTCCTCACAAAGCTCAGTGGCGGTTTTGAAGGGTGCGGGCCCTCGGCCGAGAAAGTTTGCGGGGCCCTATGAAGTCATGCATTGCAAGGAAGTTCAGCCATGATCGTACTGCGGAGGTTCCAGAGACATTTTATTCCTTCCAGTGGATACAGTTTTGAGTTTTCACTTACTTCCATGATATTGATATGGGCAGTCAGAAACATTCTTTTTTATAAGCATGGAGGGGCGGGGCCCCTACAGGTGCGGGACCTCGGGCCATAGTCCCGTCGGCCTCCCCCTAAAACCGCCACTGACAAAGCTATAAAACTTTGAGAACACAGACTGCTCTATCTCTTGTCATACTTTTTATCTTCTATCGTACAAAGTTTCTGTGGCATTTCATACCACTAATATACTAGAGCTCTTTATCACATGCTATATTGTATTCAGGGATGCGGGCACTCATGGCATCCCATATGTCCTGTACTAAGACGACTTAATATCTATCGGAGTGTTCATGATCTGCTTGGTTCAATGTAAATACGTTTAAAAGTATCTTCTTGTATCGTCTTTAGAATTTTCATGAAGTAGCATCGTATAAATGGATCGAGCCCATAATTCTTTATAATTCTATTTTAGATGAGACTGTATACGTTAACTATCTTTTTAAATAGAGACTGTGTAAGATAAAAACATAACTGCTATAATTTATTATTATTATTATTATTAATATTAATATCATTATTAATATTGTCACATCAAAGTCTGCCCCACCCCCAATATAGTATCTGGAAAAGACCTAAGGCCTATCTTGACTACTACCAAAAATAATTTGTATCTTATCCTGGAAATTACAGTTATAAAACAAGCTTGAAATTCGTCAATGAAATACAACAGTGAATGTCATGATTTAAGAAAACAGTCTGATTGTACATTCATCAATGTACGTTTACGTGCAATAACTAAAACAACTATTGAAAATGGAATGATTTTATCTATGTAAAGTCTTTCGTAATTCTATCAAGTACTATATGTTGCAACAGTATTACTCTGTACTATGAGGTGGGAAAGTGTGACGTCATGATTATGAAAAATTATGAATTACGGGGAAAAACTTAATTTTCATGTTGCCGTATTAGTGAGAACGTCAATGGCCAAAATTGAGAGTGATGCCCTTTCCCAACACGGAGATATTAGCTTTCAAAGTTTTGAATCTCTCTAACAAAACCCTATTATTTAACGCTGGTTCCTAACTTAAGGAACCAAGGAATATCAACAGAGTTTTGACCAGAGATTTTGGAGTTTCAAACGCCTCCAATTCAAAGACTGTATACAGTACAGGTCTGCTACTTTGGAAAACAGCCTGTTCAAAACTTGTCTTTCGATAACTGAGGTCAAATCGTATTATTTCTAAAACTCTCGATTTGTGACGTCATCACTTTCCCTCTGCATTAACAAAACCTGTTATATCATTTGCAGAAAAACAAGGAAGATTCTGAAGCTGATATTTACCTTGGTAGGGCAGATACACTAGAAAAATGTTTACGTACAAATTTTGTAAGAGAGAACCGGAAAGTTAATTGCACAAGAGTGGAAATTAGTGCTGTCACAGTTATGGATAAATCATTTTGAAAAACACAGAAACAGAGAAGCCACTTTCTATTTTGCTGAAGAAATGCATGCATAGTGGTAATCAAGGAGATGATTGGTACTTAATCGTGTCAACGCCACATCATACAGTTGAAAATTTTATGGACGCGGTGTCTTGAATGTCAGACAATTACCACACTTGCCCCCTTTTCACTAAATAATAGAACGAACTATCATTTCTCGATACATAATGATCGTCGATACGATGAAACAGCAGTAAAACGTTTTACTTGAAAAGCAAGCCATCTGGTTCCAATGTAAAGTACAAGAAAGTCCTTTTCAGTTCAATTTTAGTATCTATACAATTGATGACATTTCAAAACAAAGGGCAAAACAATTCATCTGCGAGTAGCAGAAAGTTCACAGAAATGCAAAACAGTTGCCATTGTGTACCAGCGCCAGGTTAACCGAGAATTTCATAGTAACTGTTCAAAACACGATTTTCATAACATCCTGCCCACATTATTGCAATTTTACTATCGCTCGAATGATCATAAGTGTTGTTCATAAACAAGGTAGTGATTGATAGCATTAGTCAAGTTGTAAGTTTATTTTCAAAATGTAGATATTGATAGTTTTCCCACTGTAGATGATATGTTCATACAAAGGAACGTGTTTCAAATTAATGGTAAACAAAATTAATCTCTGTTTCTCTTTAAAAAGATAATAAGTGTCAACAGTAGTAGATTGCTGGGGTATAGCTTAAAGTCAATATGGATTAGTGAGGTACTTGTGAAAATAATACCTTAATGTAAACAAACAACTTGTCAAGAGGATGTGATAAACAATACTTAATACTATATGTGATGTTCTCATGTTTTACAAACACCCAAATAAAAGTTGGATAAGTTGTTTCGTAAACAAGGACGGAGTGTGGTTGTATAGACAGGGGTAAATTGTAACAGTTAAGGGAACATATTTTGATAGCTTAATGTCTTAAACGAACCAAGTTCAAATGTAGAAAAAATCTAAAATATCTCAAATTTAAACTTAGTATCTCTACTCCTATGTCTAAATTGTTCTTTAGTAGAATACCTACATTGGCATTTTATTGGCAAATCTGAACTTTCATTTCCAATCAATTTAAGTCATAAATATGCAAAAGCTTTTGGTACACTACCAGAAGAATATTGTACCATACAGTAGCGTTTACTCTCAGTTAGCCTCCTCCATTTCTTGCAAGGTATTTTGTGACGTTGCACGCATGCGCGATGTACATTTGTTCTAGTAGATCAGGAGAGAAGTTACTCTCCCAGAAGACTTATAGATATTCCTCGGAAAATGTGCACTGCTAAAGCAACCTGCACAGTTAGAAAATGGATAATACTTAGATAAGGCTTGTTAGGTCGTATCTAAAGAGATACGTAAAATAAAACTGTGCAAAGAACCTCGCTACCAATAAGAACAACATTTTTACAAGTCGCCAGGCTCCACTTACACCAAACTGTGTGTACTGTGGTCTGCACAGAGTATAGGTCTTTACATACACGGTATTTTGAGTAAGTAATAACGTTGTTAATGGATAAGGCTGATATTTCGAAGCCAATTACATTCGTAAATCAAGGTAACAGAAGCTGAAACTTTGAGAATTTCTACATCCAACCAGTATTCTACGGGGCACCCTAGAGTGATATGTTACTTGTTTCTCCTAAAAGTCTGTTTCGTAATTTGTCAAAAACCCTGCTATTAAACTTGAAATTTGTCTTAAGGTAAAGTTTCCAATAATAAGTCATCAGTCTTGTCTTTATGACATTTTGTTATCTGAGGTCTTTGATAGGATGCGAATTTAAGGAACAATAGGATGAAGTTCCTCCTGCTTAAGATCAAGTGAGCAATAATTCTAGCTGCAATTTTGCGCGTTTTACTTGTTTCATAACAAGGTGCGATTTCTTAAAAGATGCTTGTCTCCCACAGTTTCAAATGGTTGACCATGCCCATGCAATGAGTGAACGTTTGATTTTCTAGTAACGTAACCATAGATTATGAAACACATTTGTGATAACAAACACATTTCTGTTTCATAATTTCTTACGTAATGTTTACAAACATATCATAGATTATGAAACACAATCTCGGAACACATTTTACAGTTTTGTCACATAATTCAGATGGATCATATTATATCATAGGAACCCCTTAAAATTGCCAATGCTAAAATAATAGCTTTACGGTAGTAACTAGAGGATGGGTTGAAAAGTAGAATTGCTCATTGTAATAAAAATAGTCATCAAACGTCAATTGCACAACGTTTCACAACACCGAAGAGCTACAGTACTGATCAATATTCGAGTTATGGCCAATTTGCTTTATGCGATATTCTACAATAGACAATTTTTTGCCTCGTGTAACACGTTATCCCAAACATTTCGCCAGAGTTTTGTCGTTAGAGAGAGAATGATAAAATGTCGGAATAGAATTTAAAGCAATTTGCTTTTTAGTTGAAGATGAACGTTTATGAATTCGGACAATAAGTATCTGTCAAAGACATACGCCATGTCCAGACTTTCGTAAGAAGAACACTGAATGAAGGGGTGGGGTGGTGGTGGGTGAAGGATAACTATCAAAATTCCAATGTGCTTTGTTAAAATAAGATGTGATAACAAATAAAAGAGACATACCCCGTTTAAAAGCAATAAGTATGGAACTAATAACGGGGTGGCATCCTCCCCACTCCGCTTCCGCCAGAGGCTTTGTCTCAATCAGGATAACATTACACATGAGCAAGGGTATATTCCTTTAATTATTAGACTGTTTATGTAAAACTGTGTACCAGGACAACGTAATAAAGATATTCTTGAGTATAATTAGAGGTACTTTTTATTAAACACCCCTACTTGCCAACTGAAGTTTGATGTAATCTATCACATTTTAAGCGGATTGCGACTCGGTTAAATTGAGATTCTATGAACTTGATGTAGCGCCGTGGAAATAATAATACTACTAATAAATCTTAATAAATACATCCAAAATTGATAGGTATATATGTTCGTCTATCAGCAATAGATATATGAAAGCTACGTTTGAATTAGATTTGAGGACGTTTCACTGCAACCGACAGTTGGCAAGTATCTAAACATCATTCGAAATTTTCAAAAAAATCTTTCACTCAATACAAGGCAGGGTTGCCACTTCAAGGTATTGAGTTACTTTGAAAGAAGTAGAAATTTGTCTCTAGACATTTTTCAGGTTGTGCTTGGGTGACTTTTTGCATGGGGTAATTATGACGTCATCATTAGAGAATTGAAAAAACTACTTTTTTCAAAATACCCCTGAATGTATCTGAGATATTATTCCTTATGATCATAAACTTAAAAAACCCTGTGCTATACATTTAGTTTAATCAGATCAGGTTGAGTATGAAACGCAAGAAAGCAAATAATGTTTTTTCATAACTGACAAATTCTTCCTGGAATACACTTCAGTGGAAAAAGGTTTACGCTTATTTGTGCTATGTTAAGAGTCTATGTATAATAGGCCCAGTTCAGGACGCGATTAAGATCAGCAATGAGAGCCATCAGCACCTGTTGTCTACTTGACAGTAATCATAAGAATCTGCAAGAGCAAATAATATTAAATATCTTACACAACGACTAAATTTGCTGGAAATCTTCTCAAGAAAATCTCGCACTCATTCCTTCATGGTTTTAACAAAAAATCCTATAGATTTAATATTAAAGCTCAGTACACTTCTATAGTAATTGATTTACGACTCGACTATCTCTATCTACCATATATTTGAAACACCATAGCATTCTATCTTCACTTTCTTGCCCAAATCAAGTCAGTGTTAAGAATAATTAGGGCCACAGAATGCGGGGGTCTAGGAACTAGGAAGTTAACCCTTTAAGACCCGTCCTTTTGATCTAATCTTCATCTACCTGTTAAACAGAGACTTTAACTTAGGAGCAGCAGATTACTGTATGTGGACCTTATATAGTTAGGAAGATGGACGGCGTGGCTGAAGTTGGATAATGACAAGAACGAAGGAACGAAGTATGAAATGGTATTAGGCGCACTCAATTACTAGGAATTACGTTTTTTTTCTAATGTATAGTAAAAAAGGGTTTCTTAGTCATCAGGGTATTTGACTAAAAATTTCAAAATACTCGAGAATAGACCATAATTCAAAGTAGAATAAAATAACAACCAACATTGCAAAATTTTTTTCAGAATATCTATCATTTATTTCCACATCAAAAGCAACATGACTTTGCTCTATGAGTAGACCGTTAAAGCGTCATGTCGTGTTGCTGCAATGCAGGGACTGATTCTTGCTCTTGGTCATGCAACGGGAACTTAATGTGAAGTTTTCACTTGACTGTAATAAGCCAAGGTAACACATCTGCACAATCGATTCTACATAAGATCCCAAAATGTTGAAGAAAATCGCACAAATCTGAAAAGTTGATAGCATTCAAAACAAGGATATAAAGAGTTAACTTTAGTCACCACAAATTGTCACAAGGGAGCATGTCATGATATTAGGGATCGCCAAAAACTCGATACAGAGGTATATACAACCCGACCCGTTTATAAACCATATAAGACCACATTGGTAAAGGTTAAAAAATTAGCAGCTCATCCTACAAACTCTGATATCCGAATGTTTCAGAATAACCTTAGAAAGCTCTACTTATTACTGTTTTCTCTGTATTTCTACTGGCGGTTTTGCGTGGAAGTAAGCATGCTTTGTAAGTTACTTTTAAACGATGATTGTTCCAGCCAGAGGAACTTATAGCATTTCTCAGGACCAGGCAGCAACGGAGGTCATTCACGTGAACACATATAAAAAGAACGTGACTTACATCATTTGAATTAACAACAGCTGTTCATTGCGATAGTAGAGTCTGTTTGCTTAGCTTAATAATTGGTGTCGGGATAAAAAGGAACGGAAACCACTAGTGTACCAGTACTTGAAAGTTGAAACGAGCTTGCTAACATAATGAAATTGGAAGCAGTTTGGTCACTAAATATATACAAGGGAAATTCGTCGGAAGTGAGAAAGGCCTACATAATCTACATCTACCTAACTCTGTTCTACCTACATCTATTTTAAGAACTAGTGAAATCACGTTTTAATTTTTTGTTCACAATTCGTTCTCAGTATAAACTGTCTTTTGCGAGCACCATTACTTGTACGAAATGGAGAGAGTTAGGGAAAATTGTGAATTTATTAATGCTTTAACACCGTGAATATTAAAATATTTCCAACTCCCTGCAAACGTAAGGGAGGTATGGGATTTAAGCAATGGAATACTGATCATTCATTTTATTACAGTGCTTGGTAAACTTGCATATTCTTTATGCTTTTGGAGAACTAAGCATCACTTTGCTCTGTACATATTCATAAATTGGGGGGGAAATGGAAATGTGTACAAATGAAAATCTTAGGTCGGTAACCTTCCCATCTGCTCATGTAAAAATAGCACATCATCGTTTGGGAGAATTGAAATTCACAGAAGCCAAATAAAACTGATGCCAAATGTCACACCGCATCGGGTTTGCGGATATGTGGTTAGCACAGATTTCTTCCTAAGAATTTTGTCAACAATTCTCCCAATTTTCTGAGCAGTGTGGACCATAGTTGTCAGGTCGTGATATATAATACTGTAAAAGGTGGGGAACTTCAAGCCACAAGTTTTACGAAATGGGGAAAGGCTATGATGAGGGAATTTCTAAATGCTTTGTTTCAAATCTAGTCAGGTTTCTGACCAGGTCTCAGTACAATCTTGACACGTTTCAACAATAATGGAACGAACAAAGTGGGTGATAGATTTATGATTTGGTATCGCGGAGAACGGTAACTATTGCACATACAGGGATTCGGAGGAATGGAAGATCCAAAGCTCAAATTAAATGTCTGCAGATAATAGGCCTAACCACCAAGAGATTTCAATAAAGCCAGAAACTATCAAATCCTTAACCCTTGGGAAAACCCCGAATAATCATATTTCCTTGTAAGGGTCTGTTTTCTTTCATTTCAAGTTAAGAAATATGATCATGAAAGTTAAGTTTATGCAAGTTGAAATAAAAAAGAACGTTTCTTATAAGCATGCTATCCAATACTAGAAAATCCTCAACTATATAAAAGTTCAGTTGATTACAAAAATGTCGAGGGTCCATGATAAGAATATCAAAACTTAGCATTTATCATCTATTAAAAATTGTCAGGAAATCAAGATCTTTGGTGTTCATAACGTAACAAGCCCACCTGTGAATTTTTTGGAAGGAGTGCGCAGGAGGGCAGTTGTACCCGTTTTATTTATATCCCGTCAGAATGCAAAGCATAGTTTAGGAGAGATGATTACAAATGTCCGTTTTGAAAAGATACTAGTGAATCTGGGAGATATGCCACCATCGAGGTATCAGTATGCTACCAATGCATAAGGGTTATTGTTCCTAACTTTGCTGACATAGTTTTCATGCCCACGTTAAAGCATGCTGCCATGAGAATTTCTAGCAATCATTTTACGCGTCTAGCTAACAATATTGATGTACATTAACATTCGAGTTGTTTTAGTCTTGTTATCAGTCCAGAATTGACCCAACACGTCTTGGAACGAATAGAATCGCTATTCATACGATCTGTTTTCAGTTTGGTGTCCGTATTTTATTCGGGGGTTTTGGGGAGGCGAGCTAGCTCAGTCGGTAGAGAGCTGGGCAAACAAGCAGTGGGCTGATGGATCCACACTACCTTGGGTCATCATTCTGAAAACTCCTGCTGCGTACCTAGCAGTAAAGTGGGTACTTTACATCAGCCAAGAAACGACAAATGCGTCGAGGAAAGGAACAGGCCACCCTAGCTCACCATGCTGTGTCTCAGGACATTTGATTCTCTGCCACATCACATCCTCTACGCTCTGTCATAGAGTATGACACTACCTTTAACTTTCACTATATTCACATTAAAGTTGATCTTATTCTTCAAATTTAAAATTTCATCATATAGGTACCATAACATGATTTATGTCATTTGGATAGATCTATTCCTACTTTGCCGGACTCATATTACTGAAATAGATGTTTAAATATTTGTTAACAGAGAACATTCGTTTCACAGTCTTCAGTTTGAATCCAATACAATTATTTTTCCTTCATTTTTGTTCGTATTTTGTTCCTTTTATCAACATGTTTTTTGATTGACTTGAGAACTAACACATTCTATTCACAGTCCTTTACAATAATTTTTTAAAGAAGCAACAGCTAAAGCCTTCACTTGATATTCCATAAAATGAGTATCAATAAAAAACGCATATTCAATCCAAGATAGCAATGTTTTGATTTAGACTGCAATGGCCTTAAAGGAATCCAACTGCAAAGAGAAAGCGATCAAATGTAACAAATGGGGAGTTCTTGATTACGTACAGCTGTGTAAGATTGATTTCGTTGCTTTAGTTATTATTATTATTTAAATAGGGAAGATATTTGAGATCAGTCGGGAGGGACAAAGATATTTGAGTATACTAACAAGACCAGATTGCATTGCATTAGGTATATCAGTAGATATTACTAATGGATGTAATTACATGCTAGATTGAAAGGAAAAGACTGAATGGAAGAAAAGGGTTGATGGGCAAGAGCATGATGGAAATGAAAGAGTTATGACTAATGGAAAGAAGAACAAAAAAACGGTGGCTGTGGACCAGACGAACTAGGACTTCCGACTCTGCCTAGCTGGAAGATCAAAGAAGACGAAGATAAAGAAGAAGAAGAAGAGGAAGAAAAGGAATAAGAAGAGCAAGATGAAAAAGAAGAGGAAGAAGACGAAAAAGGGGAAGAAGAGGAAGAAGAGGCTGTTACAGTAAAGAATGCAACTTATTTTCATATTGATCTTCCTACTGATGTTTTTAATAATAGGGGTCCTCTTCTGCTGCATCAATCCTAAAAAGACTAAAATTTTGAAGTCCCTCATATGTCGGTAAGAGAGGAAGGAAAATTTTTGCCCGCAGAGGTTTGTCATAGATAAATGAAGTTCCTTCCAGGCACTTGATATCGCACTGGGCTCACATTCTTTGTTAAAGATTAAAGTAAACAACTATGTTATCACAAGGTTTTTTGAAAATATTTTAGGACGTCATTATCTATGACCGGTGTTCCAGTGCAGCTAAGCAGCCTAAGGTCGGAAGTAAACTTTAAATTTCTTATTTGCGAAGAACATTTGATAATTTTGAAATGCCGAAACAAGTAAAATTAGTAAAGTCCGATAAAAAACATGCAGATTAAAGGAAACTGAAACTTACGGAGAATTTAGATTTTGTCAAACAAAACAAATCAATGACCCTTTGCGATAAATTTAAGATAAGATAAACAGTAGCATACTTTGTATTATGCTTTAAACCAAAATAATGGTTGCAAAAAGTTTTATTCCAAGCCTAAGTATTGATTTTATTTTCTATTAAATTACATTTTATTTGCTCCGCAAAAATTATAAAATAGAGTAATACTTAAAGGCAATTTACAAATCACCACATTTAACATTCAAATTAAGGCAGAGCTGAAGGTAGAAAACATAGAAAGTGCTAGAGTTATGTGAAGTTGCATGCCCTTTCATATGTTACAAGAAAGGAATAGCTTGTAAGGGGATGGGCCAAATCAGGGGGAAAGCATAATCTGTCAAACTATTTTCTGAGACTTAACACTTTCTTTGTTCTCCTCGGAAGGTTGTGTTTAGAGTAATACTGCTCATACACTCCATGGTAAACATCTGTTAGCCTACAGCACACGTCGGTAGCCACAAGGTAATCGAATTCGTATCGCCCTCTCTCCTTATTTTTTCTACCGTTACGGACATTAAGGGACATATGAATTCACAATCCTAGTTACCGATGTGTACAGTAAACTAAATAGGATTTGAATCTGCATCCATTCGGTCATCAGCGCAAGTCTCAACTACTGTGCTGCGATGACTTCTGATCCTCTACTCATGTTACTGGCTAATTTGAGAAAGGTTATACTTTAATGTCAAACAGAGCTGTACAAAGCAAAAAGATTCTCCAGCTGCGCTTAACTAAGCAAAGTTCGCACTCTTGAATACTTTCATTTCCTTTTTGGTTGCGTTGTACCTTGATGTTAGTAAATTTGCAATTATCTGGACGGGACCAATGTAATATTAGAGACTTGTCACTAGTTTCAGATGCCTAAAATAATTTAAAATGTTAGAATTGTATTAACAGTGTAGAGTTACCTGCAAAGTTCAAATGTTTAGTGATCGCTAAGTACATCTTAAGCATTAATTTCTTATCCACTCATGCAAACATATACTATTCTATATGATATATATATAATGATAAAACGATCTTTAATCGGTGTTTGAAGCAGAACGTTTGACACTACTCAACTACCAGACAGTCTAAGTGGATGTTTTAAAAGTTGGAAAAGGTTTAATTTACGAAATCTTACAATTTGTTTTATACAAATGATTAGGTGTTCATTGAGACAAACCCTCTTGTATGTTTTTATCTTTAACCGTTCTTCATAAGATTGTTTTTAGTACCGAAACGATACTTGGAGGTTACTTAGCGTCTGGCAGAGGCCTGCAAACTAGAAGGAATACAGCCTCATTTACTTGGGGAGGAAGATGGGGTGTAAGAAAAGTTTCAATTTTAAGTTTCCATGGTTTCCAGTTTTATCTTTATGTTACATTTATTATTGAGTAGAACATATTTCGCTTGTCGTTCTTATTCCACTCTTCCCTCCTATCTATTTTGTAAAAATCAGATTTTATATTCTTACCTTTCTCATCATGTGCCCTATGTACATGAAACCTAATAGTATAATCATATAAAACGTAAACGATCTGATCTTCTCCGAATCTCCCTTTTAATTTTCAATTTATGATGTGTTCCCTTCAAGTAGCTTCTTGTATTTTACTGTAAATCCTCATTTGAAAAGATGCAAATAGGGGAAAAACTAGCATCACCAAGGCTCTGAACTGTAACCCAAGCAAAACAAGAACGTACTAATCTTCTAAGCTAGGTGATAAAGGATTATAAATACTTCATTTGCCGTAGTCGACACATTAGCCCTCCAATCGTCCACCAGTGTATATCAACATCTAACTCTATATAAAACTACATCTCTCCTATTTAACAAGGCAAGAATCTAACAGAATTGAAATAGCATATCTTTTAACGTTCTTCATATACTGTTTTAGTACCGAAACGATACTTGGCGGTTACTTGGCGCCTGGTAGAGGCCTGCAAACTAGACGGAATGCAGCCCCATTTACTTGGGGAGGGAGATGGGGTGTAAGAAATGTATAAAATTACATCTCTACAACTTCCGATTTAAGAAGGCAAGAATCTAACAGAATTGAAAAGACATATCTCATTAACATTAATGGGGCAGTGAATAAGGAAGCAAGTAGAGTGAGTGCCCTCTTGTATGTTAACCAAGGTCAACGGACTGATGATTTTACGCCCCCCTTACCTGCAACTTGTAATAAATGATTGTTGTAGAGGGAATGATCAAGTAATAAATCCTTTCGTGTAATTTTTTATATTTCTTTTTTTTCCTTTTGGCGGCGTACTCGATTTTGAGCGTAGCCTGTTGCCAAGCCAGAGTGAGCAATGTCTGGGGAGAGAGCACATTTACAGGGGTTGTCTCCCGTTGCCTTCCCCAACCGATAGTCTTTATATCTCTTTATATCTCTATACCCACAACCTCTGACATGTGAGTCCGATTCATTAACTACTAGACCACGGCGGCTCTCGTTTAACTACGGTACGATATATTTACTTGCAACTCGAATTTTGTCGCTACTTGGTTTAAAGGAGTAACTTGACCTGGAACAAATGGCACAACTTGACAGAAGATAACTGACATACTGACGCCACAAACTTTGTCATTGCGTTTAATTACAGAATTGTCACTATTTCTATGTAACCTACAGTTATACATTTCATAACTGGGTTTATATATATGCTATTAATAACCACGTTGCTCTCGGATTTTAAACTTAATTTACATTTGAGCCATGTAAATTGAGAAATTTTTTGGATTGGATGCAGGTAACATGTTCATCGTTAAAAATTGAATTGATCTTTTGTCGTTAAGGTAACGTGAATCTCAAATGTTTTACAATCACCTGTCCCATTTTGTGCTTTTGTTGCCTACATGAGCTCCTCTTAGAATTCTAAAATATACTGTTACTTTGCTCATTAACTCCTAAATAAGGACAAAATAGCAAATCAATTGAAAGTCATTGTTTTACCTCTTTCATCTTCTATCTTTGAACATTCTTGAAGAGTTCGTTAGAGATGCCAAAGTGTTGGCAATTCCTAACTGTCAAGGACATTTCCGTTTAAATTTAAAATCTGTATGCGTTTATCAACTCAACATTTCTATCAAATAATCTTTGACCCAGTTCATGAGAAAGGGTAAGAAAATTATCAATACCTTGCAAGTTGCATCAGTTCTCACCTTTCCTAGGCCATCAGACTAGCTGATGACCATATGTAGCATTGTTGAAGTTTATTACTTTCACAGTTTATCTTAAACGTGCTTCAACTACACTGAATTATAGTTCTTACGTCTTCCTCCCGACACCTACCCTAAAGCAGCCCACAACCAATAACCTGAGGTTGTGTTTATTTAAATGTCACTTGCAGTTCTCCGTTACACTCCGCATTTACTATAGTGATACCAAATATTAAGACAGGCATTATAAAAAGGAAACATATTCAAGAATTCTTATCAAACACCAAGAGGTAAATTTTTTGACCCAAGCATTAATATTTAGGAAAGGAAATAAAATTTGCCTAGAAAAAATATACAGCGTTCACGAATTCACATATCTTACGGATATTTTAGTAGCCACGTCAAGGTCTGGTATTAAAAAAATATACTAACGAATTTTTCGTAAATCTTGCGTTCTTGGGAACGTAGACGGTCCAGACCTCTATGGAACATTTTACACCTGTCACGTTTACATCTGATCTTACATTAGAAGAGAGAAGATGGAGGAGATTTTGCCGACCAAGTTCGACCTGGAAAATTCTATATTTTGTAGTGGCTAGCAGCAAACATGACGATTTTAAATTAATGCCGAAAGGTGTCACACCTCGAGAGCAGGGTCTAGTTAACCAAATAATGAGTGATGTAAAAGATTAGTGTTCAAAAAAGAAAACTTTGAGTGAGGCAGTATCTAAGTGTTCATGTCTGGTAGCATCAGTCTGCAAGTTCAAAATAAAAAAAATTTCGACTATTGAAAATGTTTAATTAAAGTTCTATGAGGGAATAGATACTGCCTTGACTAAAACGTTTCCGAAGGTGAAAATGGGAGTTTTGGAAGACCTTTAACAGGAGCACCACCCCACCCCCTCCAAAACATGTATTGCTTATCACAGAAATGATACTTGGTGTATTCACATGCCTCTGTGGAAGGGAGTGTAGAAGCCATAGACTGAAGAGATTTCACGGCAAGTGCCGACCTTCATAAGCAAATGCAGTAAGATGTCAACTTTTTTACCTAGCCGTGTTTTCAAACTAGTACCATTCTCAATTGATTGAAAACAGGGATTGTGACAACAATTTTCAAGAGGATTATTTCAGAGCATGAACCAGAGAGTGCTATCTGTTTTATCATGTCGCTTTGGAAGCTGCATTTAAAGAATCGGGTGCTTTTTCGGCAATCTATTCACAACTAAAGAATTCTTCAAGAAGAAATCTTTCCAAAAATAGGTTGCTAGTATAGGCCTTTTATAAACGTATTATTTTATATATATATATATATATATATATATATATATATATATCGCAAAGGTATTCTATCTGCTACGATGACAAGTGTCTGGCAAATATGAATTCGTTACTCAACGCAGTACATGAAGAATTTCACAAATCTGACCACATAGAATCATACTTGTGGTAGTGGGTAAGTACTAGAATTAAACATGAGCGAAATAACGATAGATAAACTGAAAAATGTAGAAACGTTTATGCAAACGATAAATAGGTAAGACCAGTTACCATGAGGTTCTGAGGCATACCGGTGCAAGTAAAGTGTTACAAATAATATCATTGGGGCAGATGGCATTCATTGATTTTGTCAAATTGCAAAATTATTTTGAAATGTGAGGCAAAAAATGGAAGAGAGTAAATGGGAGAGGGCAAAGAAACTAAAATACCTGTAAGATTAGGGAGGGCAAGAACAGTTTTAGCATGCGAGCAACTAGAAGAAGAAACCGGTATACAAGGACAATGCAGAACCTTGTCGGATGATAATCCCAAGGCGGATCAACCATTTAATAGAAATCAATAGTTATTGCCATTCTATTATCTTCAATAAGAGTGCCGATGTTGACTGCGGAGGCATATCATTACTACCTCCATGTGTTCTTGTTGCTTTTTTATTTTAGTTGTAGTTTAGTTCTCTTGTAAGATATCATTTCTAAAATGTACTTTATTGGAGACTCGTTTCTAAGCGCTAAAATTAATTTTGCTTAAAATACATTTTTTATCTTGAGTCCCTGTTTCGATATATAGGATGACTAGGAATTTTATACCCTAAACCGTGTCTATCACGTAAAATAAATTCGTATCACTAGCTGTGTGAATGGGAATTCAATCTGGCGGGACCTGTAATAATGGTGTTTTTGCTACTGGGTGCCTTGTATCGGAGAGGTTTTTCCATTTGTTATAGGCGTACATCAGGAGCTGGTAAAAATCATCAAACGTAAGAGTTATTGAACTGATTGCTGCAGGAAGTGAAAGTTAGAACTTCCAGCCGACAGTAAGTTGTACGTTGATCAAATAGATGTTTAACACAAGAGAACCTGTAATGTTACAACCGTGTCACGGTTTTGTAGACCAGGAAAGGTTGGTCATACTTTCACAAATCACTCGCTCCTCCACCAGCCTCCTTCAACTTACCAGAGACATTGTCTCTGCTGTATGGTGTATCTTGGCTATATTCTGACGTCGATTTGAAAGCGTTAAGAAAATGTCTTACCATTGATGTGCTAGAAAATACACCCGTATGAGGCACAACAAAAGAATAAAACTAGATGACAGATCAATCCCTTCAAAACGCTATTCGAAATCTCATTTTTCTCTGCCAATCAAAGTACACTTTTAGCAGTCAAAATTTAGCAACTGTAGATTAAGATGCAACCCGAAATTCACGCTTAGTCTCCGTATCATTGGGAGGGGATTTCTTAATTCGAAGAGAGATCATAGTGAGATGTAATTTATCTGGTTGAAGAAGAGAGCAATTCTATGATTTATGTGGTTTAGACGAATGTACGATTTCTAATCCATGCGGTTGAGGTCAGATGACATTTCCTAATTTTTAATATTTGGGGGTAAATGCTGTGAACTGTATTCAATGGGTTGTAAATAGCAATTAAAATCTTCTCCAGAGAAAATTGTCTGTGAGACAATAATTCAGAGTAGCACGATACATCTGATACGACGAATTTGTTTCTCAGAAGAGTTTTGTGAAGGAGAGGTGAACTGTGACAGCTGAGTATATGATACAGTGTCGACGCTCCTGAAATAAACTATTATGCTGTCGCTGCTAGTGATATCATAATAATACTGAAGGGAGACACTAATAAGAGAACCTCCATAAAGAGTCAAAGTTCCTTTTTCTTCTATGCTTCGCCGGTTTCCCCGCAAATGGGCGAAATTTTAAAAAAGCTCACCTGAAGCACAAAGCTGCGTAGTTTACCCGGCACAAGGTTTCTAAAAAACAGTTAAAAAAAATTGAAAATGACCGGATAATAAATTTTCTCCGCTTCTGTACTTAGATTTATTACAACCCTTTATTTTCACATGTGGCATGTTGATTGTCATTTTTTCCTATAGAAATATGACAGTTTTAATTTCACTTTTGCTAACCCCATTTAAGAACTAATAAATTTTGCTATCCCCGCCTTTACAGATGTATGTAATTGTTAGGCGCACTCGGCTATATCAGGACAAAATCGTATGCGCCTTTATCCAGGACAGATTTTACCTACAGGAATTCTTAAGAACGACGCAAAATTATTCAGTAAAGTTCTATGGAAGCTAATCTTTGTTTTTTAAAGTGCTACATCTATTAATAACATAGTCAATTATAGCTTCAACGTTGACTAAGACAAGTCGAGGTACTTTTTATTTTTTTATGTGTGGCTTTTCGAGATTGCTTTTACTGCAATTCTCGCGTGCTCCTTCCACCTTCTCAACATTTATGTCACCGTTTACGGTAGATATTTGTCACGTTTTGACTCGTAGTCTTTTTCGGAGCTACGTTCCGACAGATACTTCTCCGATCTTCAGGCTGTTGGACTTTGGATTGCTTGCTGATTTACGTTGTTCGATTTGGATTTAGGTCACCGTTACATAGCTTTAATGTATTCTGGAAATGTTTACTAAAGTTTTAAGGTAGTGGAGTACTATACTTGTAAGTATAATTGTACACCGAACAGAATGTTTTCAGAATTACAAAGTTGACGATGATAATAACGACTGGTACTAACTATGAATATACGTATGATGAAAATGATGTAATAACGACGATGGGCAATGATAGCAACGATGATAATAATGGTTATAGTAATGAAGATGATGACTATAGTAATGCTTTTATACGTGTTACAATTATAGCCTGTAACAAAAATAATGGAGGAAGGGTGTAAGATATTAGGCCAGACTAGATGTGAGAGTAATTAAAAAATGGTCATGACCACTCGGATATCACATTTAGCCAAATTATTTTGATATCAAGAGCAAAACAGTATGCATCTCATAAAAAAGATTTTAGTTAAGATTCTAAAAAACACACAAAAATAAAATGTTGTGAAAAAACACAATAAATAGAAAGAAGAGTTAGTGTCTTTAACTAATGACCTTATGTCCAAAACAAACTCTTTCACTTTGTAGACAGTTTCGATATCTTTCTTGTTGCCGAATTCTATGATCAGAGAAAGCTGTATCATGTAAACCATGACCGTAACTATCAAACCTAAGGAAGAGAGAAAGATAATGTGATGGAAACCAATAGATTCTTTGTGTTAAAAGTGGCGTAAACGTTCAAAGCTAATAACCTTACACATAACCTATAACAGTACAACACTTATCTTTCTTTGTCTCATTAGCCGCGAAAATTTTAACACTAAAGCATAACGTTCTTTGGTGATTGACTTTTGATATGTTTGATGTCAGGAGGGCACAGTCACAGAGCCTCTTACAGTCCCACAATTAAACAACACGCAGTTTTTGATTACGATGTTCGGATTACGGCTAAGTACGAAAACTTTTTATCATTAAGTGCTGCCAGAGACTTGGAACAGAGCGCGGACCCGATCTGCTGCAGACCTAAAAGCTTATAATAAAAGTAAATAGTATAAGATTTCCATTTTTAATATGATTGTTACTATGAGCAGAGAAGATAAGTAGATCACTTCATAGTCAGATGAAGTTGTAGATCATAGGAAGAGAAGGTAAGGTGTTCACTTGCAGGAGAAGTGAGTTCATCAAGTCGAGAAGCGGTAAGGAGATCATGGGCAGAAAAATTAAGGTGATCATGCGCAGAAGAGGTAAGGTGATCATGGGCAGAAGAGGTAACATGATCATAGCCAAAGAAGTAAAGTGATCATAGGCAGAAGAGGCAGGGTGATCTTGGGCAGAATAAGTAGCATGACCATGGGTAGAAGAGGTAACATGATCATAGGCAGAAGGGGTAAGGTGACCATAGGAAGAAGAGGTGAGGTGATCATTGGGAGAAGAGGTAAGGTGATCATGGGCAGAAGAGGTAAGGTGATCATGGGTAGAAGAGGTAACATGATCATGGGCAGAAGAGGTAATTCCAGGGTGGACTCCATCATGCCGTAAGCAGTTATATTGCTTTTAAACATCTTTACTCTCACAAATGAGCAAAATACTTGGCTAAATGTTTTTGTGAAAATTGCCCCTTGGTTCACGCTTAATGGAACAACTCTAACAGGCGTTGTTAACATACTTTAATTTGCTACATTGCGATTTTCTGAACATCATGTCACAAAATCTCCCGAACTAGTACAAGTGTATTCCAACATGCTTAACCATTGATAAATAGGAACTGATGCAAGGAAATAAAAATTAAACAAAGGTTTATTCTTACGAGTAATATAATTCAGACGTAAACAAACTTTAAGCCTTGACATATTCTAAACAAATTTAAATTTCAAGGGCGTCGAGCATGATGTATTCGAGAACCATTTCTGTAAATCGAAGTATCAAAGGATTTCCCTCCTATGTTGCTGTTGCAGTACTCTCAGCAGCCAATTGTTACATTCCTCGCTTTCTCAGATAAATCTTAGCGTGTTTCCCCCGTGTCCAAACGCTGTCTCTTTTGTAGTATCTTTGTATTGTAGTCATTCACATCTGATCGATTCGATCTTGTCTTGTACATACAGTACATCGGCATAACCAACTAACACGTCGTGTATCCATGACAGTGTGCAGCTTGACTTCAACACGTGCACCTCTCTCAAAAAAGCCCTTATCAGATCAACCATCTACCAGCACTATTCACCCGAAATCGACAAACTACTAACAACTCAAAGAATCGCGTGTTGTCATAGTAACTAAAAGGCTACTGTTGAGAAAGTCATATATAGAAGTTGAACAATGACGTCTAGTGTGGAGACATTCAGATAACTGTTTGATATTAAAGCATTGCAGTTGCAGTCAACGATACTCTCCTGTTTTTGCAATTTGAAGTCATTATTGCGGCCAATCAATCGATTTAAGTCTGAATGTAATCTATTAAAAATTTATCGTCTATCGACAAAATCAAATTAAAGAGTGACACTTAAAGAAGAACCGTTCAAAACAAATCATGCTTGATTTCTATGTCTGTGTCTCTCTAACGCAACTTTAAGGAGTCATCTAACGATACTGTACTTTTGATAGATGAAAGCGTTTGAAGAAAGCACGATTTCCTCATCTATCAGATAACGTATTGATTAAATTATTTTAATAGGAATATCAAAGTAAAGACCAGCATTGTCTCTTCGAGTAAACAGATTCACAAAAGGTTCACTACCTAAGATAGGGATAAGAATAGAAAACAGGGAAGTGGAATTTCCCGTCCATTAAAACTGATATGTCGCCAATATTTTCAAATTTAGGGTGAGATTGGATGTCAAGAACATTTTTTGTTCCTGGCCTTATTACGAAATGCCTGAAAAAGCCAGACGTTTGATGTAATAACTCACCTATACACAGCGGCGTATCTTATCAGGTAGCAAACGTTTCTACGCAATGTTGCCAATATTGACTATAAAGCAATTTTATTTAAAAATTATCCAAGCTGAAACAAAAGCTTATTACTTACAAGTGAATTGCCCTTAATGATGATGGATTCTCCCGTCGATACGACGTATGAGATCTCAACTATTCGATCAGCTGAAAAACCTACTCTGTGAATTAGAGTGACAGTGGCTGAATAGACCATAGTCACTTGTACCTTTGACATGTTCTTCAAGCATGTTCAGCGTGACACACATGTGTGACAAGGCTGGGCTATCCAAACATAGGTACAACCCATCCTACGGGCTTCTTGAGTTCCCGTTTCCCTAATTTCCCTCACATGGACTGGGTGGGCCCCGTGACTATGGTAACGAGAAGGTGTAAATGCTTCCCAGACCTGGAATCGAACCCGTGTTGGTGGACTTCAAAGCAAGCTTTTAGATCACAAGGCCACACGTTCCACTAATGTTCATAATCTAACTACTTCATAAACAGATTATGCCAATATCAGTTAACACCGGACTCAGTATTAGGATTTTAAACCCTTTTTACAGATGATCAAGGACCTTGTTCGTCCCAGTATTGGACAATAGCACTTACGGTACTCTGTTCACTCTTTACTACTTATAAGCAAGCCTTAGCACTCTTGTTTAAGGCATGGACCCACCAACTTGTGAACAACCTGCCACTCATGTGAGGGCGACACTACTTCACTCCTGCCTACTACAAAGTGCTTAGTCGTTTAATCATGCTTTTGGGAGTGAAATGTTCCTTTTAACAGTGAGGTCTAGATATTTCACAACGTATTTTTTCATTCATGTCTACCGAAATGATGGGGAAAAGACTAGTATTAGACCTTGTGTCAATTTACTCTGGGCACATGCCCCTGTGCCCTAAGAAGGCTTTGCCGTTATTCACCGTTTATCTAAGTTATAACCATTCTGCGTCACATAAGAAAGTGGGAGGGAAAAGCATACGAGACAACACAAAAGGTGTAGTAGATTAATACTTAACTGATCTAGCTATGAAATTTTTCATTATAGTTTATTCACACAATTATAATCACTTCACATAAGATCTCTTCGGTTTTGTGCAAAGGGAAGGGATCTTTAATGCTAATCAACCCCTTGTTTAAAGTAAAACTATTTCTCGTTCATCACTCTTCTTAGGAGCAGAAGTGTAGCTTTGTTATACAAGTCAGGAACTTGTACCGTTCTGGATAAGGATGATAACCACAAAAATATTTGGCCCCCTTTTCGCATTTAAATTGCCGTGTTGCTAAGAAAAGTTTGTTTTTTTACATGATATAATGTAAGACAACTTGATTTGATTTTCATATGCTATCGTGTAAAATATACATTTACATCCGAGCCTATAAATATATTCATTCACCTATAAATATACATATATATTAAAATATAAGATATGCTGTAAAGCTC
>JAAAKL020000536.1:0-40557 GCA_010016065.2 Carybdea cf. marsupialis auct. non (Linnaeus, 1758)
AGCACCGAAGTTGTCCTTGCAATGAACTGTTAAAGGACATAAGGATGTACTCAGAACAATAATAATAATAATAATAATAAACTATGAAAAAGTCTACTCAACATCAACATCACAAATAAGAAAACAATAAAAAATTGCAAAGATAGGAACATGCAGTAAACACTGATTGTCAAGTCACTGACATGAAACGAACATGAACAAAAACACTACCACAATCATATGATGTCCCATACAAATGTACTTCAGCCCCTTGATATGCAAATGGTTCTAGAATTCTTTACAGACAATCTGGTTATGTCTGACTTATTGCTGAGAACCTGGCAACTGCAAAATCTTCACAACATGTGAGGATTGTACAATAGATGTTGGTTAATAGCGGAATCAAGTTTTCCTATATCTTTCGCAGTCACCTAAGCACTTGTAACTACAACCGTGGTAATTGGGGATTTCATTGAATAATACTCTCCAAAAGTTTCCTACTAAAACTCGCTACCCCTCGATCATAAGCCGTGTTTTAAGGCAATTCCAAGGACTTCCACCATTAAAAAGCAAATTGCTCAAGGATTCCAGTCACTTCGTCATGTATGAGTCCTATAAGGGGCCTATCATATGCAGAAATGTACACCATCCAGGGGTTGGGTGAATTTGTTGGTAATTTCCTGTCTGTCATTCTCAGTACTTGAGTAAATTTACCTGCTTCCAGTGTTTCCATGTAGATAGAGGAAGTAAATTGGCTTCTCTTTATGAATCATTGGTTTGATGAACCTAGAAATAGGATATTAACAGTTAAATATCATAATTGCGCTATTCTAAACAATATATCTTCTACATACCTTAATTTTGATGGCCACTCAGAATCGCTTATGATGAGTCAATACCCTCATAAAATGCATTACAAATAATATTTCTGGATGACCTTCTTGTCTGAGATAACTTGTTCCTGAGTCAGAAGCACTGGTTGCATAATACTGTTAAACTCCCCCTCCCCCCCCCCCGAAGATAATTGCACTTGCTACAATGAAATATTGTGCTTGCCCCCATAGAAAATATACCTGAGGTTATGACAGGTGCCCAATACACTGACTACCAAGATCCTTCTTAATCAGTTTTGACCATTTACTATTTTATATAAAGATGTTGTGCTACAGAAACTATTAACACCACAATAAAGCATATTTAGAGCTTATCATGTTGGACACCATGTGATATCATATTGTATTAAATTATATTAAAGGTATTACCTATTGCAAGAGAATGAAGAACGAAAAATGAGAGCAAAAGGATGGAAGACAGGGAAGAAGAAAGGATGGAAGAAAGGGAGGAAGAAAGGATGGAAGAAAGGGAGGAAGAAAGGATGGAAGAAAGGGAGGAAGAAAGGATGGAAGAAAGGGAGGAAGGAAGGAAGATAGGAAGGAAGGAAGAAAGTAAGGAAGATAGGATAAAAGGGCATGGGAAAAGAAAGAAGAGGTTATTCTAAGGTAAGCATAATTATTGCATAAGGAATGGAGGAATGGGAAATGGTAACCTGGGATAAAACCAGTACCATGAGAGAAACTTACTCTGAGTGGACAGAAATGTATGAGTAATTGATTGTTTGATTGTTTGCCTGATTGATTGTTTGATCGATTGATTGATTGATTGATTGATTGGGGGAAACAGGGGAGTGCGTGGGTGAGTCTGCAACAAAGATAATATGATGGTACAAATGCAGATCAGTTATAAAAACTGAAACAGAAAATGATAGAAATTAACAGGATAAAGAGTCTAACAGGATAAGAAGGTTTTCTTTATAAAATAATTGATCAGTCAGATCACAGTAGTTTGATACACTGCTTGATTGACTGATTTATTGATTTATATATATATATATATATCTATCTCTCTCTCTCTATATATATATCTATATATCTATATATCTATCTATATATATATATATATGAACAAAAGCCACCGTGGTCTAGTGGATAAGCTCCTTGCCTTCAGTTCAATATGTTCAGGCTTCAAACCCTAGAAGGGCCAGAGGTGACATCAGGAAGGGCATCCAGTCTCAAGTCCCATGTACATGGGTACTGCCCTATCCCCTGCAAAGGGGAGTGCACAGTGTTAAAACTGCATTATCATCATCATCATCATCATCATCATCATTATCGAACAAGGACTTCTTAACTCTAATAACAAGAAAAGTTCCAGTGTGCCTCTGAAGAAACAAAACTAATTCTTACCATGCACCCAGCCTTCCTGCTTCTCCAGCCAAATAAAGGTTTTCTGAATTTGACAGTCCATGAATTTCTGGGGCTGAGTAGTTTGCATGCATTGGAATTCTAACTGTGATAAAAAATCAAGTTACAAGGGAGTTTAGTCATGATTGATAGCATAGCAGTTTGCAAAATATCATCAACAAAATGTTTTGTATAAACATAATATACATTTGTTGCAGCAGTTGAGTATGTCTTCTTTGGCACATTACAAATCATTTTTTGTCATAAATATATACAATCTCTTATTCCTAGTGTCTTCCTTGAGTACTGGTGGTAAGGGTTTTCTTCTTTTTCCTCCTCTTCTCCTTCTTCCTTTAACATTAATCCTGCTGTATTGTAGGGTCAACCACTCAAGTTATCCTTTTCTATCTGCTTCTCTTAATGGCATTTACTTGATCTGGCTCAATTAACTGTGCCCCTCAACCTTATCATTTGCCTTTTAGTGCTCCTCCTTTCTGTAACTGGCACCCTCATCAACTTCTTCACTGACTTTACATCTTCTCTCCTTAGCACATGTCCAAAATATCTCAGCCACCCCTCTCTTGCCTTCTCTCCTATACCATAGATTCCACACATTCTTCTTATATCTAGTAACAGAATATTCTCTGTAGACACATAAAACAATGACCACAGAAGAAATACAGCCTTAATAATTAATGGCATAACCAGTGTTCTTAGAATGGCAAGGAACAATAGACGGTGTGTTGCCCATAGGCTACTGGCTACAGGGGTGGGGGGAGGTAAAGCAGATTGGGGGGCCAAGTAGGCTGAGTTCAAATATACTTTCCACAACGGTGCCTTTGATTACTGTGAGGAAAAGGGTGTTTCATGAGGTGTAACAATTGAACAATTTTAGCAGATAAAATGTGACACAATGTCTGTCGCAATCAATTTCAATTTTGATAAAGCTAAAAAGTGTGCACAGGAAAAAAAAGAGATTTGGCAAATCTTTGGGGAGGGAATGGCCCCCTGCCCCCATCCCTGGGCTAAAGGCAAGTCATTTGCTTTCTTCAAGCCTTTGGTCATTTTTCAAAAGTGATTTCTTGATAGCATTGTACTTGAGACTGAGAGCATGGCTTATGAACCTGAAACCAGTTCACACATCATAAAGTCATGAACAAATGGATTTGTGAGGAATGCACTAAAAAGTAACTGCAATAGATAGAAATGGAGGGGGTGGAGCAATCAACATAAAAAAGTTTGATTTCATATACTTCCTAGGCTGTGTGTCAAACCCCTAGCACATGGAAAACATACACTTGGCATTCCTGATGAGTAGGTCAACAACAATTACCAATGTTATAGTCATTGACTTGCAGATCCTATTGAGAATCTGGAAATATTGGACAAGGAATCTAATCTTAAAGTATTACAATAAGTTAAAATAGGGAGACCAATGCAGCAAGGCTCAGGTAAACCCCAAAGATCATGCTCCAGGTCCCAAAGATAACCTTTGATAAGTTGGTAGGAAAACCATTTTGTACATACTGTGCCATAGCCTTGATAGGGTTAGTATGAAGAGAAAAAAATTGCCACATACTTTGGATTCTTGACTACTTCTTAGGTTCCAATCATAAGGAGATGACACACAGATAATTTAGACTAACTTTGAACATAAAAACCCAGACATATCTATGACAGGGGGACTTCTTTTTGGAACCACAGGCTTAGCACCTTCAAAATCAACTGTTGAAATGAATGGAATTAACAACTCCATGACAATGGAAGGCAATATAATATGACACTAGCATGAGACCACATGGGTACAGAGAACACTTTTATAGAGCTATATATTGTAATTTCAATTACATAAATATCCATGAAGTAAAAATGAATGATATACTCACACCAATTTAAGTACACTAATTGCTTCCTTAGGTCTGAAGAACTTACTAAAAGTAATATGACTGATACATAAACAATTGCAAGGGATATGACCAGAACTTTGATATAGTGACCAACGAAGGCACTAAAAACATAAAATAAGAGACTTTGAATTAGTATCTTTGGTAATACAAATCTTCAGTAGAAAAACTTGCATGAAAGTGTAACATTTCTGTTTTAAATAAAATATTGAAAAGTTGTGAAGAAGGCACACTTTCCTACAGATGGATCACTCACCAATGTTCTTTACAGAAAACCTCACATCAAACTAGTGCTATTGAATAACCAAAAAGTAATATGATGAGAACTCCTGGTATATACACAGTCAAAATTGCCACATGCTATTGACATTGACATGGCCTCTGAAGTACCCTGAGATCTGACTCAAAGCAAAATGGACTGTGTAATTAAAACCATAGCAACAAGTATGCCCTATCATATATAAATAAATGGAACCCCCACTTTTTTAGGCTGGTGCCACCACTGGTGATTGCACTTTTTGGAAGGGTTATCAACTTGTGAACTTATTTTGGTGAAAGAATGGCTAAGTAATAAAATGGTATCAAAGAGTGCTGGCGGGCAATTCCATGAAAACATGGACATGACAAATAAAAAACAATTTTTGGTTTTCTATGAAGAGGACAGTTAAAATTTATTCATTAAGTCTTAAAAGTTAAAAAGGATCTGAAATATACATGGGAAAAGATCAATCTCGTAATAAATTTTGACTTGTAACGTATTGTGTGCATCTGTTCCAAAAATGAGGACGAAAAGAGTAAATTTTGAACTATAATTAAAAAGTTAACAATTAAGATCCAGAAATGACAATGATGAATTTGATTAGTCTTAAGCCCAAGATTTTAACAACTTGAACTTTAACACCTAATGTAGAATTTATTGAAAGATAATGACTCGTTTTCTAAAAAATTACTGTGGTTGAAAGTATGTGTATCAAGGGTAACATCCGTCATGTAACATCCGTTACACAGCTTCCTTAACTAAAACATTTATTCTGACCGATAGACTTTTTCATTTCGTTTTATTGTATGTTATGTCTAAACTAGAATAGTTCCTTAACAATCCAATAATAAATGTTAGTTGACATCATCCAAAGAATCAGAGAATTTTAAAGGAGATTAACTGAGAATTTATTCCATGTCACTTTTGTGTAATGTCTGTCACACTGATTATTTCTCTTGATGCAAAACCTTAAGATATCATAGAAGACCAATTGTGTTCAAAACACAAACACCTGTTACTAACACTCATTACCCTAAGAAAGTTAAGTCATTAGAGATACAAATATAGTTGTATGAGAACTTTTTCATTCTCAAATTCCTTCTGAATGTAATGTCCATCACAGTGGAATTGCCCTGGCAGGAAAATAGTGACAATGCGGTCCTTTTACTTCACTCTATACAAACAGTTGTTAGCATAAAGAAGAATGGTCAGAAAGTGGTTGTTGGGCATTTTTAGGTGCAGTACAAGCTGAAGAGTAACACTGGACTAAACTTACAATATTAAGAGAGATGGAGAGTTCAGTGTTCACAGTGAAAATAACCACAACAACTGGGGGAACCTTATAAATACCAACAAACATCTAGTTGGAGGGTTACCTTTTTATGTCTAGACTAATTCAGAGCTTACCATGTGCAGTAAGATGCAACGAGGAAACATTTCATCATGTCCATTTTCTGAACAATTGCATATCATTACTATAAGAGCATAGATTTATGCATCACTATAATTTAACACTATGAGGTAACCTGCTTTTTACCTTGTGATAATAACTGGTGCCTGGATTCATATGTGGTAACAGCTACAAGATATATTAAAAGAACTGGCTTAGCAATTATGTGATAGCCCCTATGTTTACAATCACCAACTTCAAAATTGTGAAGAGAGATCTAAATAAAATTACTACATACCCAATTTCGTTTGCACATGACCAATTTTTCCAGTTTGATTTTGCATTGCATCCATTTTTCATATTCCTTGGATATAAAAACAAAACAAATCATAAAAGATAATGGTATGACATAACTAAATAAACAAATTTGATGTGATGCTGTAAGCAATTTCAACTCTGTCAGCAATATGCTTAAGAGCAGTTCTTAAATGATTGTTAGTGGTGGGTACTAAATACATACTGGCCTCCCTTGCCAAAATGTTGATACACTAAGGGGTATTTAATTTAGCCATTTGGTGATAAATACATGCTAAGTAGAAGGTCATTAGGGAAATTCCTGTTAAAGTGGGGAGCAAAGAATCTCAATGCATCAACCACTTTGTGTATTTGGGGTTAATAACGCTATTGGCCTACATGAGTTGAGAGCTCCAAGACTCGGGGAAGGGTAAAAATTGTCGGAATGACTTCGCTATCAGTGGGGTCAGATGGTAAATCGAGTCTTGGCGCAGAGTAGCAGCTCAGTGCCTTGTTATGTACATTCTTGACTGACTGACCCGGCAGAAGACATCAACATGAATACATTGCATGTGAATAAGAAAGTGAGAGTTAGCATTTTTCATGACTCGGATCTCGTAAAGCGGAATAAATTCAGTTTCTACTATAAAGATGAGCCGTCAAATTAAACGTTGAGCTACCGGATATACTTCATGAGTTGCTTAAAGAACCATAAGTAAAACCTTGAACAAGAACTCTCTACTATAACGCCATAATACAGCCTATGGTCTTATAAGATGAAACTTCACAAACCCTGGCTGTTAGTTTCACTAGTCGTAAAAGCTTAAGATGAGCCTTTGTTACTAGCATAACGAGAACTCTAGAGAACTGGGCATCGAAGATACAAATTAGATTAAAACTTTATCTCCTACGCTATACATGTCAGACCAATAAATTGGTCTACGTTACCAGTATAATAACATTGGCTATAACTAACATCTACTAAATTATGTAAACAATATAACGAGCGCGCGCCACAATGGGCTAACGGGCCTACTAATACCAATAAGACTTTATCTCCAACGCTACACATCTCACGCAAATAAAATTCTCTACGCCACCATTGATATTGGCTACTACCATCCAATAAATGATGTCAACAATACAACTAGTACTACAATGGACCAACGGGCCTACTAATACTATATTTCCTTCCTACCTGCGTGTTTGGTCAGCATTACCTACCCGTTTGCAGTGTTGGTCAAAGCAGATCGCTCTTCCTCGTGAGTGCTTTTTATCCTTCTGCGTTGATACACACTGCTTTCCGCTTTCCACATGACTATAACTTGCGCTTTCTGTAACTATCAAGAGCTCGACTCTAAAGTCCTTTTATTTCAAGGTTTAGTAAATGAACTTTGTCCCGTAACATAATATTTCGACAGGAGTACGAATCTCGTCTCAGGACAGAGGATCGTGTTTTGACCCAAACTTTTATTTTTGGCAACGCCAGTAGTCTTTGATATGGCATTCAATTCGACGAGAGACTTGACAGGAGCGGAATATCAAGACACCCATCGAAAGGATCAAAAAGTTTAGTAGATAGCAATTTCCAAGTGAGGGACGGTGTGCAATCATCTTGGGGAACGTTTCTCCCGACTTTTGGGAGATTTGATAACGGAAGTTTAGGCATTTGCGGACAATGATCACATCCTGGCATACCGAAACAATTTTTCATGTGATCGGAAGGGGGATAAGGAGGCCATGCCCCTCTTTCACGCGATACGCCCCTTGGTTATAGAAGACAATACTGAAAAATTATATTTACCCTGTGTTAGCATGATTTGCTGGCTGTCCCCTTATACTAATCGATTATGTTGATTTCTGCTAGCGACTACTTGTTCAAATCATAGGGTAACGATAATTTTAGTAATAATGAGTATTTTTCATAAAGCAGTCGGCTACGCAGTTTATGCAACATAACACCCATCTCGTGCTGTTATGACAGTATACTTGCTTGCCTTCCCTTCATGACCCCTAACTCTTGGCATGTGTCCATTTACATCATGTTTCTTCCTTACCCAGCTCTCATTTACATATCTTGCGATCAGAAACACAATAGACTTGAGTAGCCGTAACGTCGTTGCTTTGCAGATGGAGTACCCCTTCAATATGCTTCAAAGGGTTCTAGTGCTGACTAAGTTATTACAATCCGTCTTTTGATTTCTTTGCTATCATAGAAACACTTATTGATATAACCTTCCAGATGATAGATCCTGGAAAGTTTCTATATCGTCACGCTGTCGATCACCAAGTCCTAATGTTCTTGATGATCCTTGATCCAGGGCCGGCAAAACAGGGGACCCGGGGGCGTGCCCCCTCCTTTCCTGCTAAGTCTGCTCTTAAACCTTTTGCCCAAAAAAATAGTTTTTCTGGACCCCCCCCCCCCCCCCCCCCCCCCCCACACACACACACACCTCTAAAACCACTTCGCCGACCCTATGATCACTGCCATCTCGTTAGTCTCTCTTACGTTATATTCATCCTGCTTCTGCTCTGATGTTATTACGCTAACAAACACGTCTTGAAATTTTTTTCAAACTTTTCTGCAAATAAAACAACATCATTTACACAACTGAAGTTGATGTACAGCTTCTCAAGAACATTGACGCATCTTTAAAATTCCGCCAGATCCTTCTAAAGGTACTCTCTGCTGTAAGGTTAAAATCAATGTGACATGATACAACCCTGTCTTATGCCTTATATCAAGTTGAATCTCTGATCAAACTCGAGCTTGGTTTGTACTGCTGTCTTTGCAGCTAACCTTTCTTTGTGATTAAAATCATTTAAATTTGTTAGCCTTGGTATGAAATTGGGTACGAAGGTGATGTATACAACAATGTCGAATGATTCTCTGTAATTAATAAAACATAGTCTCTCGTATATTTTTGAAATCTTTTTGAGACCAAATATTGCAAGTCTTGCCTTTTTCCAACTCTTAAGCCAAGCGTATCTTCCGTGATATTCGTTTGGCTTTCCTTTGAATGGTGATGTTTATAAGCATGTTGCTAGAGTGTCATGGTAGGGCTACCGTTCTTTGCTTAACGTATTTGGTTGTATTGCCTTTCTTTGGTCGTGAACTGTAAGGGACGTTCTTGCACCTGCTCTCACTAATGGTATGCAGGGCTTTCTCTGCGCTCTAAAGAGTTAAGGTGATTTATTGAACTGGGCTTTTTAGCATTTCTTAACCGCCTGCAAAGTCTCATCGCATGAATCGTTAAAAAGCCCTTGTCTCACAACTACGATGTAAGGAAATTGAGAGGAGTAAGAGTTATACTTGAGTAGAAGTGGTTTGTGGAGAGAAAGAAGCCATCTGGGGGTTGGGTCAACTTTTCCTTTGATCTGGAATAGTGGGCCATCTAAAGGGTAAAAGTTCACTACAACAGATTTAAGATTCTAATTTATACATGGTAAGGCGTCCAAGAGGTTGTTGATCATTATAAAACTGATATGTTGCTTTTAAACATAGGTATATTCATGTTTCAAGATATATGTAACGCCAAAAGCTCTCTTTTTTCTGTAGCGTTTGGAATCTATTTGATCTTTACTGATTATTAAAGTAGAACAAACCCGTACACCTATGAGACAAGTTAGTTTTTACATCATTTCACAAAAGCAATTGCTTCGGTCAGTGAGTCGCAGTCAATGCAGCATTTTCTGCATCCTGGGATTTTCTGGGATGTCCAGGAATGTTGATGCAATGTCCTTTAAGTACACGAATAGCCAATTACGCCAAAATATTGATGCTGTGTGTCTAGGGCCGTGACACGTATTGAGCCAATGGGGACGTTACTCCTTTTTTCCCTAGGGTAGGTTTATGAAGCCAATACCTATAGACATATACAATATCGTATTCAATTTAAGTATAAAAAAACGTATAAAACTTATATGTACAGTCTCGAAACTTCATAATCCTTACGTCTCTTCGTTTCCTATCACCAGACGTTATTTTTGGACTTATTGATATCTCATAAACGTGCAAAGTTAAAATGGACTAACTTCTCCTCATTGCTCGTCATAAACAGTTATTACTACTTCATTGTTCACTAAAGTGATATTGAAACAAAAGATTCGAAAAATTGTTGCGCGCTTTGAATGTCAAGAGCTACTAACACAAGTTCCATTCCTCTCGGCGGAAGACGATCATCTTCTAGCTCATAAATTCACCTAATCAATTGATGTGATTAGCGCCTGGAAAAAGCGTTAGAAAAAAGAAACGCGTTATTATATATAGCATTTGAACTTATCTGCGTCTCTGACAGGTCAATTGCAGAGACAAAAGCCCGGTGAGTTGTAAGTGTAACAGTCAGCTCCTATTTTGTTACTGATTCTTTATCAAACACTCTTCTTTCATATATTTCGGAACTCTTCCGCTTCCTCTTAACAAAAGCTTTCTAACAAAATACTGGCTACTCCAATAAAATGACTGTACTTCAACATAGACAGGTTAGCGTCATCATTTTCTTTAACAGAGTGTATATAGTCACCAGTAAAAGGAAACTTGGCATTTCGAAATGATTTGTTCATTATGTGAGATATGATAGCACACCAATCGACAACCTCTTGTCCCAAATGTCACTGTTTACTCTAAACCTCTTCAGCCCTCACTTTACAATGTCGTCTCGATTTAAATACTTCTTATCAGCAGGAGGCGGTCTGGTAACCAGTTGGGACCATGCGTGGGCATGACGTTGAGATCGGATGGTGGCCTAGGGCTGCGGCGTATATTGAGACCATGAAAAAACAATGAGATTGCTTTATTTTGCATAACAGTAGGATGGCATAATGTGATAATAATAAATAGTAAAATATTTAGTTTGTTGTAAAAGCATCCTTATCACCCGAAACAAAGTGATGGCTCATTATTGTCATTCTTGACCTGCCCCTCATCCCTAACACATTCTTGTGTACGCTACTGGAAAAGAGTAGATGAACCTGCGTTGTTGATAGCAGATAACATATGTCATACTGAATTCTCTATCCAAGGTATCTCCAATAGGACCAGCTCACCTGGTCCAAAGACAAAAGAGTTGGAAATTGAGACTAAAATTTCTCAGATAGCTGCTCCGAGTAAAAGAGAAATTTTTACCATCGCTGCCAATCTGCAGAAGCATTGATGATGATGATGATGATGATGATGATGATGATGATGATGATGCGGTTTTAACGCAGTGCACTCCCCTTTTCAGGGGATAGGGTAGTGCCCATGTACATGGGACTTGTTGGAGCATAGAGCAATTTAAGACCAGATGCCTTTCCTGGCCTCAGCAATGGCCCTTCCGGGATTTGAACCCTGACCCTCTTGAACTGAAGGTAAGAAACTTATCCACTAGACCACGGCGGCTCCCGCAGAAGCATAGGTCGAGGAAATTGCCTTCTTAGTTTACAAATTTGATTGAGCTAGGGAGTTTATTAAAAGCAGTCTTGGTAGTATGAATGCAGGTTAAAGGGGTATATTTTGTTCTAAATCGTCGAAATTTGAAGACAATTTTGCAGAGTAGCAAAATAACCATTTTGAATTTTGGGTGACGCCATTCACCTGAATGCGGCCTACACTTCCATCCACGTCAAAAGAAATTTCATAATTCTTAGAAAATGTATGCCAAAGGCCAGGCAAAAGCCATATATCACATAAGTGAACGCCTTCGTCTTCCCCAAGAAGGCGGTCGAAGAAAAGAGCTCTAGGGTTTAGGTTTCTTAGCAAGATGGTGGTTATGTGGAATGAACCTGACCTAGTTAATGTCGGTTCTTTTGCGTGCTTGTTTTGATATGCATGTTATTTCATATTTTTATATTTTTATATTTTTACATGTACATGTTTGTTTCATTCATTTCTGTATATTAGCTTTAAACAGAAGCTAATTTCTACGGATCCATAATATGAACAGCATATTCTGACCTCGGGATAAAAGAAAAGAAATGGCTTAGACCTGAGAGTGAAGGCCAACGCTGGATATCTCGGTTGGGAGAGAATAGGAAGCAGTGTTTGGTTCAAATAAATACTAGAGAAATAGAAATAGAAGCAGTTTGTGATTATTTGACAAAACATCAATAAGAGCAGAACGTAAACTACTTTACCAGTTTTTGGCACGCTTTATTTGACGATGCGTATGTGCTCAATAGCAGGCGATAACATTATTTTCTGTATATAAATTAGCGTAAAAGAGATTGATACATGATTACGCTGATGTTTTATATGACTTCTGTGGCTAAATCAAAGTTGGCAGCTCCCGACAATGCAAATTAAACGGCCAGTTATTGAGCATAACGAGCGAAGGTTAATTGTAACAATGGTACCTTGAGAGCAATAGTTGAGTTGGCACTCCTGGTGCAAGGGGTCACCAGCCCTGATCTATCGAAGTCATCCAGGTATGAAAATATCTTTTCAAATGCTTGCTACAACTAGGGCTTACAAGTTGTTGTTTTAATGTAGTTTTACCTTCGTATTTTCACCTGTTACACATTTATCATGGTAGCAACAAACAGAGGAACTTTGTTTGTAATTTTTCGTCTGCCACTCCTAACAACACACATCGACAAAATGGAAAACCAAAATGAAAAAGCAAAAGTTATTCTAAGCTGTGACATTTTTCAAGAGCCAGTCAGACTTTGGACAAACCGACTGTGCTTTTAACTTATCAATGTCCGCTAGCACAATCTGATTAGACAAAATGGCCTAATGAAAGACAGATCTTTTCTCTTTGGAAGTGTAAAGTTTTCTTCTTTTTGTCTTCTTCTTGTGCCTTTTTTGTCTTCTGAAATGGTTCAAACCTTTTTTCACTATTTCATACAAAAATATTCTCGCTTTTCCGTGCTATTTCGATGTTCTGTACCCTAAACAGAACCTTGACTCATGCTTTGTTGACACTGCTTTTTGTATATGGTTCGATTGCTTCCTTCATTATGCCAATCCCACTTTGCGTACGCATTTTGAGCACTCTAGTATGGCCCCGTATTAAACTTTGAAATTGCTTTGGTGGTAGCTTGTTTTATTCACAGCTCAGATAAAGTTTGTAGTAGTGTGTAAGACTAAGGAGGGCTATTTTCGACTGTGATATGCTGTGGTTATAAAAAGCAGTAGCTTGCTCGTACAGTTTCCGTCAGACTACAGAGTGGTACATATGTGATCTTAACAGTGTTAAGGGATAAGACTACCGGAACTATTTTGATTTGCTTTTCCACGGTGTTCATAGGCGTATACATTCTCATATATGCATACGGAAGTTTAGGTTGTTCTTGACAGTAGGCAAATACATAGCTGGCCTGCGCTGAGCTTCCGATTATTGACTTTAAAAACGATGTGTCTGTTTTAGCGGTCATTCCAGAACTGATAGAAATTTTTAAAAGATATTTCGTGCGCACATCGTCACTGCTGTTAAGCAAGTATACATTGAGCTGATGTAAACACGAGAAACATTTCCCTGAAGGTGCTGAGCCTGTTTACACGGCGGCACTTAAACACACTAGCTTATTAAAATCTTTAACGGAATCTCTACGAGACTAACATCAGGGCAAATCTTGGTGGTAATTCGATCATCTTGTGCTTAGAAGTTGAGGAATTAAACGCCATGGATTCAACCTTGGAGACATCACTTCCTGAGTCCCTCCCTGGGTATTGCTATATGTAAGTCCAAAACTATGCTGTACCTACCAGAGCCAGGTCCCACGAGACGCAACGTGTGTAAAAACAATATATCTCGTTAGACTCACTTGATCAAGAAACAACAAGGCGTTCATTTGCTAATTGTTAAAAATATTGGGAAAGATGTCTAAGCTGAATTCCAGAAGACACGACACAACTTGAGAGCATGAACCCCTTGCATGCAGCAAAGAGATGAGGGAAATGCTGTTTATTAGTCTGTTATATTCAGAGAAGTTGGGGGCACCCTCGTATAGATGCCATTAAAGTGAGTCCAAGGGCCATATTCTTAGGAGTGTGGTAGGTGGTTGCCTGCAAAGAAAAATTTAGTCATACTAACACAAAAGTGGCCTCAATAAGTATGTATCCTTCTTATTAAAAAACAGCCGGATGGAAACAAAAAAGGACGTAGTTACAGTTTGAGCAATTTTATTCTCACCTTCCATGGATCTTCTAATGCCGTTAAAGGTAACAATAATTCTTCTATTCGGATACAAAAATATTCACAAATCAGGTTGCACATGAGGACTACGTATTTGTGAAGGATATATCATCTTTAACTGAGCACGTGTTTCACAGAGAATACGTTAAACTATTACTAAAATTGTCTTTGCCTGATACTTGGCCTATTCATACATACTGCTAAAGACCCGGTCATCCACCCACAGCAAATACTTTTATGTACAAGGCGCCTATATTTCAGAACCCAAAGTATTGCAATAGAAGGAAGGTTCCAAAATACCTGTCTACGGATTTCCATAATTTGTCCTTCTACATGACTAGTTTATATTCCAATGGAAACAATGGCATTGCCTATATACATTAAAACAATAATAAACAGAAAGGGCTTGACGCCCTCCAATCAAATTTACCGTCTGATGAGCTACCATACGGCACTCTGAAACGAGCAGGACCGGATTCAGGCAAAAGCGTCGTCCTGGCATTTACACATCTTCGATCTTACATGCTACAGACTGTCGACGACTGAACTTACATTTAATACATCAGTCAGGTGAGAATCTAGAGCGGTGATTTCTAATTTTTTTCTTTTCCTTCTCTGTGAGGCAAAGGAACGCTATGTAAAACTCAAATCCGGTACGTACATTAAAGGGAATGGCCATGTCAATAGATAAAAGGTACTTTATATACCAGCACACACATCTCAGAAAAGACTTTCAAGCTAATGGGACTGTAAAGAATTGCATGTTGATCATAATATGTTAGGTCTTTTAAAGTGAGGGCATTACAGGTCCTTACATAATGTTAAAACTGCAACCTAGCCATCTGCAAAACAACTCTGCTTAATTGCTCGTAAAATTGTTGAGAAAAGAAGCAAGCAAAATTGACAATTTAAAAAGAAAAACAGCCTCCAACAACCCTTTAGCCCATGCCACTAATACATTGAACCCTATTTGTAGCCTCATGGAGTCTGGGGCTTGATGTGAATCAAATGTTAGTTACGGATTAAAGCTGTGGTACTGCAGGAGATACGTAGTAAGATAGCTAGTTACTTAACCATAAGTATCATAAATTAGAAAGCCATCAGGCTTGGCTTGGGATGTAGTGCGTCAGTTATTCTATTCTCAAAAAATGATTTGATTAAATATATAATAGAGCAATAGAGAAGTATGTCACCAATGACATCCTGTTGGTGACATAATTTCCATGTCTCTAGTATCTAATCAAACTTATCATTTCAAATCCTCTCTTCTCGAAAGAGTGATGTGTTGCTCTTTTTGCCGACCAAAGGTGGAGTTCCAGATATCGGAAATTTCTGCTGACGCTGCTTTGTATAGTCCCATAAACTATATCTTCCCCTATGCTGCAAAACGGACGCGTTTACGTAAAGCGTCCATTATTGTTAGAGTAGGGAATCTGAGCTCTACGTGAATTGTGGCAAACAACTTACGATGTACAGCCTGCATGTAGAATTCCCCTGCTCTGCCTTTCAAATGTCTTGAATCCGGCTCTGCTTAATTATGACAAATTCAATGACAATTCCAGGTAAACCAGCTAACATCATTTGGGTGACATTATATAACACTCCATGTCTATAATTATGTAACACTAACTTAATAATAAATTTTACGTTACTATCATCAGCGACTTCGTAACTCTTCAGAAGAATCTTAAATGCCTTGAAGTTAATATTAACAAATAACGCTGCGACAGCTTCGTAATACATTGGATTTCATGAACATAAACTAAAATTGCAAAATAATACATTTGAAATATTTTGAAACGTTTCTAAACGGGATTATTTAACGAACTTAATTCCAGTCCTGCCACAGCCATATTAAAAGTGGCCTTTACCTTGTTACATGTAGCATGTATCAGAAACCCTCAATAGGCAGCTAATATGTTTCCCTTAACACGAAAATTGATTCAAAATAACTAGCCATGTTATGTATCTGGGCCATGTTTGACACATATAATAGAAGTCATCGTTGCTTCTTCCATGGCCATAGAGCAGCAACCGAAGCAGCTGCCGATGTGACGAGACCGGAAGCCGACTGAGACAACGAATGTTCTGATGGAGTGGCATCTTGTAACATTTGCTCCCCTTCTACAAAATTCTTTGCTACGTCAGGTAGATCCGGTAATTGATCCCAGTCTTCCTTCTCTCCAACCTCACTTCCGCCATCGCTGTCGTATACTAACTCCTCGGGACTCGAATCAGAATCGAAAGGACATTCTGGCAGATTGTACGGAAATGTCTCAAACGCACATGACCTGCAAACAGACAAAAGATACAAATTGTTGCACTACCATCAATCTAATAACCTTGTATGTAACTCTTAATTGGCCGGTACTGAAAATTGTACATTCTTCTTATATCAACTGTTCGTAAAATATAACTTTAACAACAGCCAGGCTTGCCAAAATAAAAACATTCCATATATGATTCGGATTACCATGCATTAAAGACTTACGACTAAAGAAGATCCTAGTTGAATAAAAGCAAATCGTTGCAAGCACATAAGAGTATCATTCACAATTTTCGTCAACTAGTGTGGGAGACGGGAAAATTGGAAAGGGTTGATGCTACATGGACATCAAATAAAGAAAGTAAACAATGCTGTAAAATTGATCAACTCTGCAGCGGAGTCGAACATGACTACTGTGCTTATAGTTCTTGAAAATGGGTGTAAATCTTTGACACTTGCCAAATTCGCAAGGACGCTAAAGTATAGATGTTTTAGCCACAACACGGAAATTTTTGGATCGAGCAAAAGAAAAGCTGTAATATAAAATGATGTTATGACTACTGTTACCAAATCATAAAATAAAATCGGCAAATTTCTACTTCATTCGTAATTCTAAAATTGCATGCGAACCCCAATTTGTGTATTGTGAATGGATGCGAATCGAATACAAACATCATTTGTAGTTTACACGCATTTCTTTTGTTTAAGTAGCCAATGAAATGTATTAGGCATCAATGGCGCAAAAATTCCCTAACGTTGAGCGCCAGTTAAGACGGCTGTCATACTTATAAAATTAATTTTTTTCACAGAATAAAATTCAAAGCAACCTCCCCAAATAAGAACTTGGCAGCTGGATTAGTTGATACCCGATAATGAAAGGAGATTATGCTACATAGTTTAACGTCAAACCAGAGCCATTCACCATAGAGAGTCAGGGAAGTCGAAATTGAGCAATGCTATTTAGCATTTATCGGAGCAAAATGACTGGAAGTAGCCCAAGTCCCCATGATAAGAAATGGGGTGGCCAAATTTAGTGCCCCCTAATTATCAAGTTTGAGAAATGGTATCTTATGGGAGTCTCTGCTGTTCACTCCACTTAATATCTATATAAAATTTTGACTTATAAAACGTCTTGAAGCAAAATAAAACGATACGATCCTCATACCATGTCACCTTAAGTAAAACCAATGATCTAGAAAGTTAGTGCAGAATACATCTATGTGTCCTCGTCATTCTCGTTTTCGTCCTTTAACTGCTGAGAAATCTGCTGGTCTACAATGCTTACTTATCCTTCTCTTTTTTATATTTTTTCAAGATACTGGTGTGCGAATGAAAAGCAGACTAGGCTCTTTGGCAATTTGAGTTCGTCATCCTATTTCACATAATCAGGCTTATTGTAGGTGCCATTTGAGGTCAAGCGTCCTTGCGTACGTTCTTCCAAATCGATAGTAATAAAATTTGATGTTTTAGTGTTTCCGCAAGGGTTGTGTTTCATATAAACATTATATAAGATAGCCAGTGAACTGCGCTACCACGGTCTACTCTGTCCACTCGATAAATTTCTTGCAGCGCGATGCAACAGTTAAACTACTTACCATCCTAAGTGCTCAGAAGACGTACACAAATCAATATTCTTTAACACTTGCATTGGAGAAAGAACATCAACTGCAACCATCTGCAATAAAAATAAATTAAGTACACGTTATGGCAAAGGACTCATCAAAACTTTTTTGACGGGCAATGCAGACAAAGGAGAAGTCGGGATGCAAAACACGAATCCATTTGGGGAGCTGAAGAAAATCTGCTTCGTCGCTGACCTTCTTAATCAAGGACAGTGGCCTTGAAACCCACATCGGTCGTAACGATTCATGACCAATGAAAAGCAAGTTTGGCTACTTTTTGGCACAATGTGTTGGGACATTGGGAAGACGCTTTACCACCACTCCCTCCCTACAAAGGGAGGTCGAATTTGATGTAAAACCAAAATAAAACGAAGTGTTTTGGAAATTGTTTTGAAGGGAAAACGCAGCTAGGGTACTTGTCCTCAAAATCTTCTCCTATTGCGGCAAAGAGCATAACGTACCATCAGGAAAAAATACAGGAGGCTTAACGGCAACATTACAAATTCTGGGTCAATAGAAAATTTGACGAAAATACTCCTCTAAGCAAGAGAATCATCATGGATTACCAACGCTTAGTATGTTGCCTCTCCAGTTTAGTTATTACCATACTCGTAACGTCGTACCTGGGAAAAGCAGAGGTGCATCACATTGGTGTTGAGTGACGACACCGTTTCAAAAAACTTTCTCCTTGTGATCTCTGTGTTGCAAAATTCACTGAAAAGAAGAAAAACAGTCACCGTCATCTACCGCATTCCTACTGTAACCAGTACAAGCAATTAATCAAAAAATTACTAGCGCATGAAAATTAAAAGCACCAATGCTTATTGCGTTCCATTAACTTTAATTTTAAAATGTCTGCATCCCGCTACCCGTCTCTCGGTATTCAGTAACCGATGATAAATAACAACATCCTGTCACTCCGAATATAATTCCATACTAAAAATATGCAAATAACAACATCCAGGCAGCCCTTCATCTATTTAAACCAGTAGAAATTGAATCTAGTCAAGCTGCAAACTACTGAAAGATATGCTGTATTATAGAGCAAACAAGGGACGGAAACAATGTATCTTTTGGTAGATGTAGCGACACACTTCCACGGGCATTTTGATTGGGTTGTCCCTGTTGATTGACGCCCTTACCAGTAAAGGTCAACACGCCTCCAAGAATCTTAGCAAAACCTTCATGTAGCCACTTCTTTACCTTGGGTATGTTAAGATGATAAGACAAATACTAAAAACACCAGTTAACACTACCTTTAAGTATAACATGCTACATATCTGTGTCGTGCCATTGGTCATCATAAAATTAAGTCAGTTGTATAGTTTTCACTGCCCTACGACCACGTTATTCCAGTTTGTACAATTTCTTACAATTTAAATTTTCAAAAGCAACAGCATAATTTAAAGATAAAAAATATGATTAAATGAGTATGATGATGGTCATGATCATGAGCATTATCACGATCATGTTTATAGTGATAACGATGATGACGATGACAGTAGTGATGATGATGATAATGACGTTGATTGAAAATGATGATAATGATGATGACGGTGATGACGATGATGATGATCACGATGATCTATGCATTGAAATAAAAACAAGGGAAACAGATAATATCAAGTCTTTCTTTTGCCAGTTTTCCAGTCTAGAAATATGTTCTAGTGAAATACTGTAGTGAGCATAGTTTTTCTAATACCTCTTGATATAATCAACTACTACCAACAAAAGCTCGATCGACCATTTTCTTCGCTGAAAACAAGCAACGCATTTATTGCCTGCTTCATGACTTCCATGTAACGAATAAAAACTGTGACGTACCTGTACTTCACTTTTCGAGGAAGTTGCACATCTAAAATAAGCGCAAGGATCTGTACCAGCTGTGCGGAATACGCTAGTGCAGCAGGAATACTTAATGTTGAATTGAAGTGAATGTTTCCACCCGATTCTAAAATAAACAAAATAAGAAAGAGGCCAAATGCAAGAATAATTTGTGTTGCTCACTTATTTATTGTTGACAAAAAAAAGAATATCCCCGTACATCAAATAATGGACATGACCACGGCTATCACACTCCTTACAGTTAATGATTTGGTTTCTAATGCACAAAATGTATTTAGACATTACGAGTATCCTGCTCCTCTTATGACAGCTGTTCTCTAAGATGTACTAAGTCTTCGTTTATTTGAGAATGTTTGATCAATTCAGAAGCAAATTGAAATGCCAAATACACTGACTAAATGCATCTACATAGAATAGGGCAACAGTGGTAGGCCACTTAAGCAGCCAAAATGTATCTCCCAACAACTTGCTAATGCACATTTGCAACAAGTTGGTTCCATTAATTGTAACTAAACAAAGCTATTTCTAAAAGTAGTGCTTACCTGGTTCACTCGGTTCGTTTCGATGTGACTTCACTATGATGAAATATAGAAAAGTAAACTTTTATTAATTTGATGCATAAATCAGTCAACCATTTCTCCTACCTAACCGGTCACCACGAGAGGTATGGCAGTGGTGGTCAGACCATAGATGGAACACGAAATTACCATTAGAGAGTTACTTCTGTAGGCACTACCAACGTATCAATCGGCAAGCTCATTAGTGGCAAAATATCTAAATTAAGCAATTTTCGTATAAATAGGAGTGTCACATACGCACATACTCAACGAATCCGAGAGACGAAGCTGCCTGAAAGAGTCCCCCTTGTGTCAACAGAACACAGGGGCTACGAAAATAAATAAAATTACGAAGATTACCCTAAATCCGCCGATAGGTACTAGGGGCAGGCTTATTTCCAAAAGGAAATGTTTACATAGGTGCCTACTTTAGGTAAGGGAGGATACTCTCTTGGGTGGGCTAGTCTTTAAAGGGCGGAATATGACGTGTTTCAGCGTTACTGGAGTGTCCGTCGCTAAAAAATGGACACCAGATTATACACACCTTGAGGGCTTGTTTGAATGTGATACAGCACGCTTTTACCAGGTAAAATCGATACTATTAAGTCCCCGTGGACAATCATTCAAGGGTGGGGGTTTATTTGCATCAGGACATTTTACATGGGCGCCCAATCAAGGATCAGGGATAATTCAAGGGCTTAAGGTAAATATTGTCACAGGAAGGCGAACTGTATCACCATTATTTCTGTCCAAGTGTTGTTAAGGGAATGACAGAATTGCTTTTTCCTCCTTGTAGGACTAATAAGTCAAAAGGTCACACAGATGCCTACTTAAGTGCTTCAGGCATCTCCAAATATCCCTTGTTTCTTTCCTTGTTTAATGCCAGTTATAAGCTCCTTTCTCTTTTAACAAGGTCCTTTCACTTTTATTTCTGTCATATAGTTAACAATCATAAGTAATTTACCGTCACATTAATTTCAAAACTTGCTCTACCTAAATTTGTGGTACATAAAATCTTTGTTACTGGGAAAAGGCTTGATTTAAAACTAAAGAATACCAGTATGATGATAGTGGCTAGACGGAAGAGACGACGTCAAACATTCTCACTAGCAAGTCCCTATCTCGCAAAACTTTTCCGGGAAGCAATCTGCTACTCTTAAATGTCTACTAAGTTCAGGGAATATCAATCGTCTCGGCGGTCGAAGAGTCTTTGTTGATACCCACGCACACTAATGCAAACTTGCCCTTGAATCACGACGTGTATACTAGGTTTGACCGAAACTAGATAGGCAGAAGTGAGACTTACACCACTCGAAATATCGTATATAGTCCCCAGATGTGGGTAAACCTGTGTCAACGATGCAGTATTCAGTCTCTTCCGTCTCCTTCCTGGAAATCCACTGGCCCGCAATATACGACGTCATTGTGGCTTCCTCGAGCTCCGATTCAGCAGTCATACTTCGTTCCAAGATCACATCTACCGTAGATGCTAAACACAAGAAATGTAAGCAATCAATTAGTACCCACTTGATTACCATGGCGATTTGCGTTTGATTGAAAAAGAGCATACACTATTAAGATAAAAAAATACAAAACCTTCAGCATAAGAAATGGCCAAGAACTTGCCACAGTCATACAATCACATAAACAAAGTCTCGCTTTGTCCTGACATTGTCTCCCCTTACACTGAACTCACTGCTAACTTATGAAGTTCTCCGAAAACGGACCGCCACAGAAATAATGAGGACTGAAAGATGCCATTTCTCGTCTGATGTCTCCAATGGTCTCTGGGGAAGGTGAACTCTCTCATGTAGCAGGGCTAGTGAAGTTTCTGCTTGGCCATTGGACACTCCTAAACTCAGTGTTGCTGTGCTCAAAGAAAAGTTATGGAAAAATCAAAATTTCAATTTTGTTCAGAACGCAGCCACGACCAGGGGAAGTTCATCTCATTCCAAGATACAAACGAAAGTGATCTCAAAGTTAATAACAACGTCCCTCTTCTTTTATTGCAATCTTTTAACTGAAACTCATCGTCTTAATCTTCCAGAAATGCCTTCGCATATCAAATAGGAATCACGGTATGTCTGTCATAAACTCTGCTTCAAGTACAAAGTTCTGTCCGCCTAAAACCTTAAGATGCTGATACACCACAATGCCCCATTAAAAATGCGCGACAATGCCGTAATACAGATGTGCCATAATACCACGGAACGAACATGTTGCGACACGAAAATAAGAGCGAGCTACAGCACGTTACAATTGTACGAAAATGCCCTGTTTCAAACGTTACCCAGCCCTTTAAACGACATAACTTGTCAATCAATACAACTGATTTAGTAGAATGCTATATCACGATAGTAACAGCAGAGACAACGGTGTCAAAATAATACTCAATTGTACAGTTCATGATGGCGAAACGACCAAATTGTGTCATAATTACTCTCTAGTATTTCAAAACATGCTGGTATAGTGTATATGGCAAAAAAGGAAAAACTGCCCACATAATTCGAACCCATTTAGCGATACTTCGATTAATCAAAGTAAATGATGTGACAAGATATAAGTAACAATGCTCCCTTACACATACAGAGACAATGAAAATGAACATCTTGGCTGTATTTTCAATAAAGGTAATGCCCACAAACAGTTCAACTTCAATACAGCCGCGTCATAGAGTGTCGTTCAATAGTGCTTCCTTGTAAGCTCCAGTTACTTGAGGTGGGTGCTACTCGGACAATCTGGCCTTGCTTTTTCGTCATATTGAGATTATACTGATTTTCATACTGGGATTTCTACTATTCGGCATTTCGAATAATATACACCCTTTTGAATATTGCTGTACCAAGTAATCGACTAATCGCATAAGTATTGTAACAACAAATGAGATAAGACGATCGCACAGCATGAGATGCATTGTGGTTTACCTTGGGTAGAAATAGTGGCCCGAGGAGGTGTTCCAAATTCTGGATAAACTGGTCTAGTTGATATTGGGAAGATGTCATGGAGAAGAGCTGCAACACTCTGCTTTCTTTCGTGTATTAGTTCCTGCCTTAATAGCAGAGCTCTTGATTTAGTTTTTAAAAGCTCGTCCTGCATGCAGAATAAGAAAAATATATTGGCAAGAGAATGCAAGGGGTGACGGTAAGACTCATCACTAGTGTGCCACCGAAATTGCACGTCTAACGTTAAAAATTATCATGGATACGAACAATATCAAAAAGCACTATACATGAACTGTTAAGTACCTCGCCTAAAAACAAATCCCTTACATAACTACGATACCAAAAAGGGACGGCTATGGACTTCTAAAGTTACTTCATACATTGCTAGTGGGGCTTCCAAGAACTCAATCTTCAGCAGACACTTGAACTCTGTTAGTTAGCACTTCTTACACAAGAATTGAACAGGTATCTCACGTGCTTAACGTTCTTAAAATGGGGAATCGTTACAGATTACTGAGTACAACAGATTACTGAGTACATAGATTTATTTGCTGATTTGAACAAATAGAAAATAGTGCCTCGGCTACTAATAAAACTTAAAAACTCCCGATATAAATCATGGTTCACAGCTATTAAGATATCAAATTGCAAGTGGCAAAACACAAACAAAAGAACGTTGCGATGGCGGAGGTTAAGCCAAAGACTCTGTAATACATCATTCCACAAAATAATCGTGTTAAACTATTTACCTTGGATTCACCTGGAATTATGATGATAAAATATAGCAACATCGGGAGAATACACAAAAAAGATTTGAAAATGCATCATTCAACAAGTTAAACATGAAACTTTGACCTGTATAACGTACTTTGAGCGACACGCTCCATAAAAATGGAGGTAATCAACAACAAATACACACCCGTAACTATGGTAATTGAGACTGCCACTTACTTCTTTTTGAATTGGTAGGTTCTTGGCTTTAAAATCATCAAATTCTTTGCTTGCATTTCTGAAAATTTTCAATCTCTTTGAGTAACCCTCTTTCCTGTTATTTAGTCTATGTTGATCTGTATGCAACGAAGGATACATACGCACGTACATATTAATGCAAACAAATATGTATTGACTTCCATAACAGAGATAATAATCATTGTTTAGGTGTTGAACATTTCTTACACCGAAAGTAATGCCCTGCACAAAATTGACGCCGACTTAGCAATTAATCTTATGGCCGACCAAAGTCGACCAAACGCATTCAATTTAATGCGGTACGGACGGTTCTGGTTTATACCTCAAATTTTTTACATGTCTCAGTTAAGATTATGGCTTTTACGTGGCACGATTATTTTAATTCTGTTGCTCTCCGTGCAATAAATGGGATATTGTATAAGCAAGGTGTGTATAAGCAAAGGACCGTCTCTCTGTTTAGTTGTAACGTATGTGTCCTGCAAATAGATTTTCCCTAAGGATATAAAGAAGCGCTTTTCCAGTACTTGGTGACAATGACAGTAGACTCTCACAAACCGCTCCAATGATATATGGGTAGTTAAAATCAATTCAGACACTGGAAAAATAAACTATTGTGTGTAAAATTGGTTCACAGTTTGTCTGATTGGTCATTTTGTTGGTCCAACAATTATACACTTATTGACTTACATTATTGAGAATAGAAGATTTGAAGAGTTACTAAAGAAATAAAACTGTCACTTATTGAATTAGAATTTTTTAAATATACCTTAAAAAGCAATCATTTAAAATTTATTTTCTCTGTAACAGGCTGCACCTTTTAGTGAACTTTGCACAGAATGATGGGCTGGATAGCAGTCCTTCCATAGTTACCTAACACAGGTCAAAGAGACTGGTCTCTAAATATGTGTAAAACTACATATTGATGTTTATTTTCAAAACACATCATAATATCATGATTGATTTGTCAGAAGATTAAGTTGTTAACTAATCTGTCTGACAGATATAAATATATGAACACCTAAGAGGCACAGTTTAACAGATGGAGTAGTATGCATACCCTGGGAGGGATTAGTTTGGATGAACTGGTAAGTTTCTTTCAGAGCCAACACTAATAAGTATCACTTTAATGATTCATACTAAGATTTATGCTTTAATTGTTTATAACGCCCAGTATTTTATAGACACTATTTTTACAAGGGACAATATAAATCAATATATTACAACTTTGTCTAAAGTTATGATTTTAACATTATATTGGAAACACAGGATTGCTCTTTTCCTTGGTAATAAAGAGGCCACTTTATGGTCAGGGATGGGGGAACAGGGGACAGGGGGGCCATGCACCCCAAAGATTTGCCAAATCTCTTTTTTTTCTGTGACCACTTTTTAGCTTTATCAAAATTGAAATCAATAGCGACAGACATTGTGTCACATTTTATCTGCTAACATTGTTCAATTGTTACACCTCATGAAACACCCCTTTCCACACAATGATCAAAGGCATCTTAATGGAACGTGAAAAAGTAAATTTGAACCCAGCCTACTTGGCCCCCCAATCTGCTTTACATCCCCCCCCCCCTGATGGTGCATTCATATGTGGCATGTTAGCTGTGCAAATATGTATCAGAACTCTCTTTCCACTATGCATAACATTCCTGTAAACAATACATTACCAACTATACAGGATAAAAATTTCAACCTACAAAATCTTGGAATTAACTATAACTGCATATTTCAAGGACTTAAATGAACATTACATGGTCTTCAATACCTAAACTGGCAAACAACAATTTATATCATCAAGATATGATCAAAATGTTGTGAATAACTTTTGAAACCTTTTTGTAACTGAAAGAAACCACTTTATCGAAGTAATCAGTTTACTTTGCAAATCAAGCCCTCTTCAAAGACACAAATAAGGTGCCCATTTACCTTTGTTGTAACAGTCCTTTGCTATGCAAATGGCTTGCTTTAACGATTCAACTTTTCTTGTCAACAAAACGATTTGTGATTTCTAAAAGAAAAGAAACAAATATGAATTATTACCAAGATTACTACACTGATGAACAGCATCTTCATTTGAAAAGTGTTTTAATACACTTAAAGTGTACCTCCAGAAATCTTTTGGTATTTTGTTTATTGTACTGACTTGAAATGCCTCTGTCTATTCTTTTTGACGTATGTTGAATGTGCTTTACCTAAAACTGTAAAAGAGCTGAAAACTGCACTGCTAGCCACCACGTATTGAATTTTTGAGCATCAACAAGTCAACTTCCCTGGTCCTTATGGTATCAGGTTTTCTGCTTATGGTGCAAAAAATTGCCTCATTCAGGAAAACGTTTGTTAAAGAATCACCTATAACTATGGTAAATTGTATGTGAGACCAAAACAAATGTGGCAGTTTGATTCCTTGAAACAAAACAAACAAAATATCAAAGATCTCTGACCATTGAATGTACACTTTGATAAACATAATACACAAGATGATTGCAAAATCTTACCAACAGATGATTGCTGTCTCAAGAAGATCTGGCATTGAATTATCATGTGACTCTTGCAACCAGCACAGAATACATGGTACATATAAAGTTAGTTTGACTTCAGCTATTAGACAAGTTTGAGGACCCTACCTTCATGTATTGAACTTTCATATGTCTTTTCAAACCTGAAATTAACTTGCACGTTTTACTCACACAATCATGCATTTATGATTGTTATAAAGAGAATGTACAGATATTTTCTGCAAAAGTATCGCCACAAGATTTGAGGATCTTGAAATACAGATTGACTTTTGGATGTGATGACATATGTTACACCAAAATAAATGAGGCTCCAGTCCTAAGTCATGTAACGTACCTGTTGAAGACCAAGTTGCAGCTTGTCACTCTCAGTGCACCTGAGATTAAGGAGTTTGCTATTGATCATCAGATTCTGTAATGAGTCTCTCCATTCACATCTGTCATGGGCAACCTACTCCCAGTTGGTCACAATCAAATCACACTTGAATTAACCCTTTTAGATATTAACTGATGATATATGGCAAGAAACAGTCAACTAACCTTATCACTAATATCCTTCTGCCTCTGGTTGAATGTTTCAATTCTAGAATAAAGCAGTTTGAAGTTTAATCCCAAATACAAAATGGATTTGTTGATCAATTTGTATACAAATGATTACACATGCACACTGCACTAAACTACAAACAGGACTGCAATTTCCAGCAGTTAGGTAGAGGACTCTCAAAAGTCAAGTAGATAGTATGAAGTGATTTAATGACAGGCAATTTTACATACTAAAAGGGTAATAATTGGTGATCTTTTTTCAAATAAGTAAGAACCTACTCTGCAATTCAGGAACGCAGTTTGCAATTCTTTCTCAGTGCAGGCTCAAAATTTCACCTAACAAAGCCCAATACAAGGCAATGAGTAAATCTTTAGTGACGGGTAGTCTCCAGAGATGCAGACCAACATATCAAACCATTGTCTAAACAGTATTTCTTGTATTCTAAACAAAAAATTAGAAGGCACATGAAATTTCAATAGTACCTACAGGCATTAAAAATATATTGGTTTGCAAATTGCATAGTTTGAAGTGTCAGAAACAAACATTTCAAGAGCCATGGTCTTTCCCCAAGGATTTCTAGGGTCCTGCTAAACGGCAAAAAGGTTTTTGCTAAAAACTCTCTTAATATGGCTTAATATGAATTTTATGCCCATTTTATTTAAGCTATATACAAGCTAGCTATGACTTGATTATAAGGTTGTACTCTTATGACATATATTACTGAAAACATTAAATTTTGTCTTATGCTAACATATCTCGAACAATTTTCCAACTTCTTTAGTCACAATTGGTTGTCCATTAGTCATGCAAATCCTACCAAAAGCATTTCTTACAACTTCCTCCTAAACTATTTCCCCAGTTGATGTGGTATAAAAAAATGAATACATAGAGGCCCTTGGATAGCAGCACTGAGAACTAAAGAACAAGCCCAAGGATTGTCAGATTTTTGTCTATTACAATGTGAGTGTAATCCTCCCCTAATACAACACAGAAATGTGAAATAACTAAACAGACAAATTGTTCGTAACATCCTCAATCACTTCTTCTACTGCCATATCAATAGGTAATGGAACAAGTTAGGTTTAGTTCGACCTAGAGGTAACTTTGACTGCCTTCGATTTTTAATTTTTTTAAAATATTATTTTCCTGCTACTTAACTGTTTTACTAATTTATACTTTCACAAATAATCTTTAATGTTGGGCCCTCCAGTTTCTCTATTTGCATGATTCAGGTAGAGAAGTTTTTCAGGTATGTGAAAATAATTCAATAAATGAAACAAATAATATCATTTCAAAGTGAGACAAGTCTAGTCTAGACTAGTCAGGGTAACATTGGGCAAGTAAGGTGTTTCAAAATGGGCTGGAAACTACACTGCTACCCACAATGCATTTGATAAACATACTGTCCACACTTTCCCATATTAATAAACACATGCTGTGCTCATAAGGTATGAAAATGGTCAAAGTAAAGCCTTTTAAAAGGGAGCAAAAAGAGAAGTATACCCAAAACAGATGCTGACAGGCAAGCAGATAGAAGAAAAGGATTGAAAGAGGAAAAAAGAGTCTGCAAGGAGGAAAGAACTGCTACTTCTGAAGAATCATCTCGAACTCCACCTGCCATCAGTTCACACTATGTTACAAGGAAGGTCATGACTAGGCAAGTAGTAGTCCAAGATGTGTACTCTTTTGCCAAGGCAGCAAGAGGTTGTGAAATATATGCAACCATCAAGACCAAAGAGGACATGGGCAATTTTCTGGCAAGGGAAAATATCTTATGTGTGTATAAAAGTTCTCATAATATTCCTGACATCTCACACATTATGGAGTTCAATCACGGAGAGCTAAAAACACAAATGTATGAAGGTTAAATCTTTCTTGTCATCTCTGTCAATTAATCTTGCTATAAGACATTTATCTTTTACTTTCCCTCGCAATTGAAACAAAAATAATGATTAAGCAGTGGTGAAATATATCATGTTCATATTGACAATGAAATGAACTGATTTGTACTCTTGGCTAGATTCGCTGGAAGGCTATCACTTATTAGGGAACTAAGGTATGGGAAACTGTATAAAAATGAAAATGGAGCACAATAACAGATTGCTAAATAAGGTAAGTGATACACAATTATACCAGTGTATTCCAAATAACTACAAATAATCCTAACATGATGTGCAGAAGGCAGCATAGGAAATACCAAAGAAAGGGGCATACCATGCTAACAGAAAGTTGAGTGCAGCTGCTTTAACAAAAAACTGTGCACAATGGTATACCAGGCATGTGTACAGTTATGCAGAAAGTTTGTTCACAACGTTGTAAAATGGAGGAAAATAAGTTTAGAAATTCCAAAACTAGCCAATCAAAAAAGTGTGAATTCTATTGTCTTACTGTGCGCACAGCCAGCATGATAAGTGTAACTGAGAAGAATGGAGTAGGAACATGACTATGGGGAATGTGCAATGTATGGGTTACATAGCATAAATGTATTGTTCCATATACTGATCAGTTTTAAACTGAAAAAAATGTATTTATTTTATATATTATTATTATAATATACCATATATGACAGTATGACTAAAATTGACTGTCATCCTTATTAACATCATTCTTACAGATAAGGCCAAGTAAAAAAACTAACTACTGCTACCTTTCTGAGAAGGCCTGCCTTCTTTTGATAGTATATTGTAGTCTTGCTTTCTTTTCTGCAAAACTAAAAAATATAAACAAGTACATAGTAATAACAAACAGTGACAAAAGAATGTGTTCTTATTCTTGGTTAACATAATCATAGTTCTTTATCAAGACAATTGTACCAGGGGGGCATTAGTAGAAGCTCCAGTCTCCTGAGGTTTGTACAAAGTCTCTTGTAATGTGCAAGTCTTCTGGAAAACTCCATTATATGGTACATAACTGTTTGGATGTATGCAGATTCGCTGCTTGAAATAGCAGAAAGTGAGGATCTGTTCTTCCAATAAGATATGTATAACTACTCCTTTAATAGTGCACTTGTTTTCTTAAATACTATTTAAGGTTGCTATGCTCATTATCTAATGGCATTCCACTCCACTCATCTTTGCAGGAACCAGACTTTTCAGCAAAAGTATGGGCACATATAATACTCTACTCTCCTATTTGCATTGGTTAATGAGACATATAGGTAGTGTAACTCCAGTTTAAAAGCACATACTCTGTCATAACAGCAGCTGCATTGAAAAGATCGTAGTAGATATTGCCATGTGTTTGGCCTGTTACTGATTATAGTTTTGCAGAGCAAGGTCATCAATAGGGGCCTTGCGTTTTGAGGGAATGGTTATACACCTTTTTTAACATTTTGTGTTACAACCAAAAGTCTTGGAACAAAATATAATGCGTATCACAAAAGTCTACATCTCCGTTTGGAAGATTATTACTACGTAGGAAAGAGGAGTGAAGTACCTTTCCAATGGTACAACATCGTCTTGGTTCTTGCGAGGCTCTAACTCTAATCATGAGTCCAATGACCTGACCGGAACTCGAACCCAAACCATTAGGTCATTAGCTTAGGTCATCAGTGCGACGCCTTCTGCACTCGGTCAATGTGCCTCTGGGGCCTGTCTTACTACTGGTACTACACTATCACCTTACTGTGAAAAAAGAGACCTGGTCATTTGATTTACGGCAACGAATGGGCCCTATGAACCACGTATGGCCTCGCGTGTGGACCAGTTCCTACCGGGCATTACGGCTATGGGTTTGCGCTATGTTGGCTTGTCCGTGAGAACGACTTTGAAGTCAGGATGTCCGAGTCCACTAACTGTGAAGCGAGGTCACTTTCACACTTGACGGGCGATAAGACAAGAAATCCTTTACATACACAAAATAACAACTTTATAATTCTATTTATAGATAACTGTTGGAATGGATATTTCTAAATTATGCTTGTCAGCTCACTGTATTAGGCCTATATAATACAAGTGGTTATGTTTAGCTACATGCCATAGTTAAACGATACAAAATACCATATTTCGTACCACTTTACACCTTTTATGATAGCATTACGACCAAATTTACGCACGTTGGTAGCCCGACGTTATAACGGAATAAACATTCACATCACTGGCAAAATTGACCTACCTCTCTCCTCCTTGAGAAAGTGAATGAGTGAAGTTACCCTGGTCAAGACAAGATGAGCATGTAAAGGAACGCCGTGTTCTGCTACAAATAGGACAAACTTCAACAGCTACAAGGAGAGGATAAGACATTGTAGTCTGGTAATAAATCGTTTAATAATGAGTACATTTCAGTATTCAGCAACAAGACGGCCAGCCATCTTTGTTGCTGTTTTTGGAAATCTGATTAGCTCAGGCGGATTATTATTGCAAAGCAAAACTTGTTCCCAGTCTTAAAGCCCCTCAGGCAAGGGAACCCCCTGTTGCCATTGGAAGTGTTTAAGTCTTCCGGTGGGGATACGCCATCGAAGGACAACAGGGGCAAATCACAATCACGAAACTTCTTACACTGTCGTACGATCTTATATTGCTTTAACAGAAATTTCTAAATCCTGTCAATTTCTTTGCTAGTTTTTCGAGTGGTACAGTACACTGGAACTTTGTCTCCTTGTCACATGGCCAAATCACATTATCCTTCTTCACTTGTCTGTACCTTGAGAGATCTCTTTAAACCATTATTCCTTTCAAGTCCCTCCTGATTTTGCCACACATGACACTTAATCAGTCGTTTTTAAATGCACGAAGCAGAGTCAAGGTTTGGCTGGCATGAATTGATATGGGCATTGTTAATGGATGTGGAAGACGTGTTTGCATCAAGCCTTAAATCAGTTCCACTCTTAATGCAACCTATAAAAAGAGGGTGGTGCTTTAGAGATTCTGTATTTGACTTGGTGCCGGAACTTAAATACGCCGCCTTTTACAATCCACCTAGGTTCGTAATACACACAAAGACAGCGCGAAGACTAAAAGTTCTTTGAAAGCAACAACAAAGAACTACATATCTTAAAGTGGTTTTGATGTAATTTCTCATAAAAATCTTATCATGAAATAATCCGGAGGCAGACAGTCAATAAATTGCTCACCAAGTCTTGCTTCAATACCGTATTCGATTCTTTTTGTCAACGTGGGCTAATGAGGTTTCAAAGAGTCCTCCTCGAGGAATCTCCTGTCGGAGACAGAGAGGATGATTTTCAGGCTAGTGACTTTATCTTCAAATAAAATCATGATCTCGTTTTGGGATTATTCTGTAAGCAATTTGTTGACCTTAGCATCTACTTCTTTATTATGATACTTGATAGTCTTCGGTGCCAAAAAGTCCCAGGGAAATAAATAGATCGATATCTATGCTATCATTATCAGTAGTCATCATCATGCATGTCTGGGAACTGATTGTAAGACTCCAATTTTGCATGCATTTTAAAGCTTTTTGATTGATGTCTTTAGTCTTTCAAAACTTGGCCAAGAAGTTTTTGCATCATTCTGGCAACGAATGTTAGTCGGCAGATTTTGTTGAATACCTCCTGAGGTGGTCCAAGTGTACAACCTCCTTCAAAGGAGCTTAAACCATGTGTTTGTAATGGCCATGTTATTTTGTACATAGCATTCTGCTCATTTATCCGTCTTTCATGTCTCTGGCATAGTTCAAATACGCCAATGATTTCCAGACGCCTGCTGAAATTATCTATCTTAGAATCTCTCGTGACCATGTTGACGTTATGGACTTTACACATCGTCGTGACTTTGTCCAGTTCTGAGTGAAAGGCATCTATTTATTCCTCTATTGAAGCTGATGTAGGTGCATGGAATTGAAATTCACTGATTTGTAATGGGTTTTCCCTTCAAGTATAGGACAAGCAGTCTCTCAGAGACTACAAAACATCCAATAATTGATATTGCAACTATTTCTATCATAACTCACCACGCCCCTGCCTGATGTGTAATGAGTATGACATGTGTACTCCACCTGAGGTAAAGCTGCCATCGCCTATTCACCTGAAAACTAGCAAATCCAGATTGAATATTGCCATGTGATTCTTTAGACATTCAAATTGTCCTGCTGCATATAGTGCCCTCACTTCCATGCTGCAATATTGATTGGTTGCATTGTAGCATGTCGACAATCGGCTATTACTTGCCGCCCCTATTACAGTCTATCTAGCAAACAACAGCATCCTGTCTGTTGAATCTATTCACACTGTCAGTAATAAATCTTCTATATTTTCCGAATGATGGCTGTACGAGAAAAGAGATGTGTGGTAATTTCTAGTTGCTTTCCTCGCCGTAGACTTTGTAACTCGGCTTCGTCGTACTAGCTTCACCCTTGTCACTCCTTTCATTGTTCCGTTGAGGGAGTCATCTGTCACACGGATGAATCCATCACTGGATTTCTCACCTTCTTCTCACCAATCCGCCTGTTAGACATCAATTTGATTGTCACCTGAACTCCATTGCAGAAATGGAGGTGGTGACAGGTGGTGACAGGTGACATGACACAAGAGTGGAATGAAAATTATCACTCGAGATTGAAGTTTAAAAAAAAAGAATAGCAAAGTACAATAATGTTGGCCTAATGTATACATTTTTACGTGACGAAAATATTCCGGATAATGCAAAATGACTATTTATTAAATCATCCTAAAAACCTATACTGTTACATGGGTCTGAGATGTGGTCTCTAACTGTAAAAACGGAATCAAAATTGCAGGCCACTGAAATGAAAGTTCTGAGAATGATAAAAGGAGTCACACGAAGAGAAAGAATCAGAAGTGCAAGTATAAGAAATGAAGTGAATGTAACACCACTACTACAGGATATTTAGCTAAATAGGATGAGATGGTTTGGGCACGTTATGCAAATGGATGAAGACAGAAAGCCTAAGAAATATTTGAAGTGGAAGCCAGATAGTAAGAGGCCAGTTGCTCGCCCTAGAAACAGATAGATTGAAGGAATTGAGAAAACATTTGGAAGAAGAGGAACATCACTGAGAGAGATCAAAGACACCAACAGATATGAAGACAGAAGTACGTGGAGAAGATTTCACCCGCTCATTAAGCAGTTATTATTTCTACAGGTGTACCATAATCACCAGGCCACTTTCAACTTTTTATCTGTTTAATTGCGTCTTTTACTTCCTCTACTGTAATGGGGTTATCATCCTCCTCTATTGCGTCCTCAAATTTATTCTTAACGTTCTCTTCACTTGCTTGGTCATCAGACACATTCAACAGGGCCTGAAATGTTCTTTCCATCTTTCTTCGACTTCTACTGGATTGGTGAGTAGGGTCTTATTTAAATCTTAAATAGAGTAACTAATATCATTTCTTTTTCCTCTTTATTTTTTGGCGAGGCTATAGATATGTTTATTGTACCCTGTAGGCCTGCTTTCAGATCTTCTCCAATCTTCCTTCAGCAATCCACCTGCGCCTTTCTCTTTACTTTTTCTGCTTTATTTCTGACAAGGATGTATTTCAATTGATCTTCCTCTGTTATAGATTTAATCCATTTTCTAAACTTTTTCATTTTTAGTTTCACTGCTTCTTTCACTTCCATCGCCCACCAAGGAGTCCTCATCTTTATGCCTTTGTAGGTAGCTTTCCGTCCCAGCATTTCATCTGCTGCCTAGGTCAGTGTCTCTTTAAACCTGTTCCACAAACTTTCAACATTATCATCACCATTTTTGTCCCCATCTTGGAGTTTTTCTTATATATTTTGATTAAATTCAATATAAAATAATCTCCTGTTCCATTAATTTTGGAAGTTTGTATCTCTTTGTAGTTAGCTTTCTGATCTTCTTGGCTTTTAAAATCTTGTTATAGGTAAAACCAGTCTATGGTCCGCATATAGAGAGACGGATAGCATAGCTTTTACGTCACAAACTAAAGTTTTGTTATTTGTTAGGAACAGATCTATCATTGATTTCTGTGCATAGCATAGTCTTTGGTGGTCGTATTCATGATATGCAAGTTATTGATTAACGAAAAGTCACTTATCATTCTGTCTGCCTCATTTCTATATCCAGGGCTATGAGCTCCAAGGCTTACTCCATAGTTTCTTCTGTCACAACCAACGTGTCCATTCCAATCTCCACATAATATGATATTGTCCTGTTATTTTACTTCGTTCACATGTTCTTGTAATTTTGGATAGAACTCTCCTTTTCCTGCATTGGTCTTCCTTGTTGAGGAGCATAAACCCACACTATACTGATTCAAGTATCCTTTTGCAGTTTTAGATCCATGCCAATTAGTCTCTCATTTATATAGGTTACTTTCTCCACGTACTGAGCTATGTCCGGGTCCAGGAGGAAACCAACACCATGTCTTGCTTCTTCATTTCCACCAAATATCAACCTGAAGTTCTCGTGAATGATCAGATCGCCATTACCTCTAAGGCGAGTCTCTGATGCAGCCAGTGTATGCAATTTCCTCATCTTCGTCACCCCGACCATCTCGTCCTCTTTGTCTTTTAAAGTGGCAATATTCATTGTTCCGATTTTAAACGTTTCCAAACTTCGGTGTCCATTTATATTTCTATTTTGTATGAACCTGGGGGTTCTTGGCACCCCCTGCCTATTTAAATGCTGCCTGGGACTAGGATCATTTCATCTCGATTTACCATGAATATCTTGAGCATATAAACAGGTTTGTACACCAGTGGGTTGCTAGCCCTATCCTGAAAACCCTTCCGAATGTATCTGGGCTTTGGACCGACACCACAGGACTGCTTAATCATAGGACGGTTTAATCCCAGTTGGCTGGGTGCCATAGTTTTACGGGTTTTATTGTTTTTGTCTTCATTGAGCACGAAGGAAATTTGTTGGCATCAGACGACAATTCGCGTAAATTGCCAAAAATAACTTCAAATTTGTCAAACGTTTTGAAAATAAATGCAGTGAGAAAACTCATTTATTACTCACCAACGTTTTCATCCAACACTGATTTGTTAGAAATTGGAAAGAAGTGAATCTGAGCGAGGAATTCATCGAAAAACGAACACTACGTCGCTCTACATGCTATTCTTTTCACTACGAGCAGTTAGCTTTACATTCTCCTATCCGATTCCCAAAAATTTCAGTAGTATGTAAATGTTCGGATCTGCTTATCATAGTACTTATGCAGAGCAGTCCTGTTAATGCTGAAACTTTACCTTATTTTGTCCTCATGGCCCTAGTCATATTCAGCATAAATGATTTTATAACTCTCTCCTAGCTTTACATACAGCCTCGATCGCCTTATCTATTTGTATAACACAATCCCCAGGTAACTTGACATCTCTGCGTTCCAACACACCTTCAGGCTTATACTCATATCAATTCAATGTTCTGTCAAGGTTGTACTTTTGAAAGAGTCGCCAATGTGTAAAGCCACCGATTTTTTTATGCCGCCATTTACGTTCTCTTTGAACCAATTTTTTACATCAAGTGACTAAATAATATTCTCCTAACTCTAGCTGTTCCAAGCAAGGCGCTTTTCTGCAAATATCCTAGGTTTATTTCGATTCCCATCTCATAAAATTCTCGAGTACTAATTTTAAAATTTTGTGATACCGTTTCAAATTTTGCTTTGTAAACTTGATGTTATTTTTCTTAAAAGCTTGATTTTTAGCGTTACAAATCGTCGGTACATCTTTTCACATAAAAATCTTTATTTATCTCCAAAGTTCAATTCTGTCATTGATCTTCAAGTCTCTAAGGTACTGCAAATATGCCGACTTATCTTTCCACTTATTCATGAACTTTCTTTTCCCCTTGTCTTCATTTCGATGTTTTGCTATCATTTATTGCAACAAACATCTACTCAAGTCCTTGGTTCTTTATATACCAGACCAGAGTATTTTCTTGTTTAACCACAAATCCCTTGCAAGTGATAATGTACAACCTATCACTGTCACGTTTTCAGGTAAAACTCTTCGTTTAGAATCATGACATTCATAGACTTTCTTTTAATTTCCTCGAACGTACTCCAACTTCCCATTCCTATATCCCAATAACCAGATTGGCCACGAATTAAAGCCCCTGATTTTATTCCTTTGATTCAGCTTGCACGCTAAACTTTGCTTTGCTCTTCTGAGACACTCGCGCAAAAGGCTTTTCTTCCCTTTGCCTCTCTTTGATTTTATAAAATTCTTGAATACCGAGGTACTTATATCCTTCTCTCTTCACATCCGTTACTTTTTCGTCATTATGCAGTTCTATACAATAAAACTGCACCAAATAGCAAAACCATCTTAGTACTAAAAAGCTTTCTTCGTCTGACAGTCGTCAAAATTGAGATAGAAAGAAATCAATAAAACTTATACCAAACTGTGTTTTGAAAGTAGCCAATCAGAGATCTTACTGCTAGATTGGTGTTGTTTTGACCAATCAGTGTATGTGGAACTCAATAGTTAGCCAAAAAGGCCCAATGAAAAGACGTGTCAGACGAAAAAAGCTTTTCAGTACTAAAATGTTTTCGCTATTTCGTGCAGATTTATTGTTTTGTACCACCAACAAACTATTTGAACAGTTCTGTACCCACTGATGATTTCACTTTTGCTATTCATCATAATTAAGCTACTATTTTTGATCAGCAATTCCATCCTTATATCCCTACTAAATAACAGCACTGTAGAGACTTTAACTTCCCTTTCCCTTTTCACCGAAGATCTTAAGGTCAGATCCATGAAGAGCAGATGGTTTAACGTTCCGCACCCCATTTCTTCATTAACCCCTTGATAAATTCCACCATTCAAAGGTGTACACTTTCAATGATCCTGGAACGTGATACCATGCCATAAGCCTTCTTATTGTCTATCTATGTCTTTGCTCTCAACGGTTTCTACTGTTTTTTTAACCTTTTATACTTTATTAGGGAGCACCTTGATACAAATGTTAATAAAATATGACGGGTAAGAACTTTTGAATAGGATAAACAGTAGGTTATTTAACTCCATGTATAACCGGGAGAAATTTGATGATAGTGAATAAATACCAAATAGTAAAGTATGGGCAAGCCCTTCTTTGCACACAAGACGTAGGAAATTAGTATAAACGCCACTAAAAGTAAGAATACGGTAGATATTGATGGAAAACTGACCCCTAATTACATTAACGTCCGGAAACGGGAAGGAAGCATCAACCTCATACTCTTATGTAAAAGTGATAGAGCTATGTTTACTTTGATATATTTATGTTTACAAGTATTCCTTAACTCTAGGAAGATGGTCATGAGAACAGTACACAAACGTCGTCAACATAGCACCTATAATTTTGTTAATTATCCATATTTTTACCCAATTTGGGTATAAAATCACTCCACCTAAGGACACAGTTGGAAAAAAAAAGTCTTAATTGTTTACCATTTTGTAGGTTAATTGTAATTTTTAAGTCATTTCAAAGACTCAAGAATTTTGTCAAATACAAAAATCGTCCTTCCAAAGCCCTGCTTTCAAAAGTTATGTATAAAGTTACGTGAGGTAGCTGCAATGTTACCTATATTGGTAAAACAGTGAGGCATTTGAAAGTAAGGGCTTCAGAACATATGTGTGTGTTAAAGCTTACTGGGAAACGTGTTAGTTCTCAACACCCGTCCGCAGTCAATGAAGACCTACAATTTATAGACTTTCTATCAGTTTTGATGATTTTTCGATTCTTACCAATAATTACCATTTAGATATTGATGAGAGCCTGTTAATCCGTAAAGAAAGTCTTGTTTTGAACAAAAAGATCACCTCGGCACCATTATTTCTCTACAACTAGTCACCTGGGAGTCCTAGACACGTCTGAATGCTCGTGACTAGCCATTATTGTCTTAGGAGATGTTGTTGTTTTAATATGTAGAGTGTTACATTGGAAATAGGGATGATTTGTAGTTGTGTACTGATGTTGGCTAATGTGTCGGCCAAAAGCTTTAGATAAAAAATGGAAAAGCAAAAGATCGGTTCCTGTTTTCTTCTTCTAAGTCAACAATAGAGTTTTTTAAAAACTTAATTACGCTGCGCTACTTATCCCCAGTTATTATACTTTGCACGAACCAAACTAATGAGAGTCAAAATTATAACAAATGTTCCTTATTCCTACAGAATTGGAATAATACAATTGGCTAGCCAAAGGTGTAAAACAAATTGCTCTTTTTTAAAGACTTCTGTCTCCCAATATGCTTTCTGCTTTTTTACTGGCATATGTTTCTAGATGGTCCTGGGTATGACGTTAAACTGCACCCTGGGGCTCCCTTCAGCAAGGAGTAGCACCCCAATAGCTTCCCTTGCCAGGGTAACGGTGAAACTTTTGGCAGCAGAATAGTGGATTGTTGAGAGGGGCATATTACGAATTCAATCGTAGACATTGGCTATTTCAACTCTTGATGTCTGGCAGAAGTTTGGTCCAATCAAATAAATGACAGAGATCATTTGCCCAGTTAGCGAGCACTGCGGTTGAGGAAAGAGACTTGGGGCCTCTGCCTCTCCTACCTTTTAGCTCCTGTCTACACACACGATGGTTATACAACAAAATAAGACCTCATACCGCATCGTCCGTCGCGCGGGTCACCAAGGGACGCGTAACCCAGTGGTTGACCAGGCTGGACACGAAAAGTATACAACTGGAATGCAAAGCCACAACGTGCGAAGCAAAATTCGTATTGGCACTTGGAATACCCGTAAATTAAAAGAGTTAGGAAAACTGGACACAGTCTGCAGAGAAACGAACCGATACAATCAACAAATTCTAGGAATTGCAGAAACAAACTGGAACAGGTGTGGCAGTTTCAGGAGTGGAGATTCCTGCAAAGTCATCTTTTCAGGAAAAGAATCTGGATACAGTCATGGAGTTGCTCTGATCTTGGCGAAGGAAGCAGCTAACGGACTAATTGGATACTCTCCAGTGTCGGACAGAATCCTGAAGATATGCATCAAAGCTAAGCCATACAATCTCAAGATTATTCAATGCTACGCTCCAACAGCTGTTGCAAATGACGAAGAGCATGAAGTTCTATTACAACCAACTGCAAAAACCTAGGACACAGTTAAGAGCCGCGACATAAAAATTGTGATGGGAGACTTGAATGCCCAAGTTGGAACCTCAAACACTGCTACACCAACCTATGGAACATGCGGACTTGGTAGTAGAAATGAAAGAGGAGAATCT